>CAUYRH010105250.1:0-35782 GCA_963574655.1 Perodicticus potto | reverse complement strand
TTTTTGAGACAGAGCCTCAAGCTGTCACCCTGAATAGAGTGCTGTGGCATCACAGCTCACAGCAACCTCCAATTCCTGGGCTCAAGCGAGTCTCTTGCCTCTGCCTCCCAAGTAGCTGGGACTACAGGCGCCCACCACAACACCCGGCCATTGTTTGGTTGCAGCTGTCGTTGTTTGGCGGGCCCAGCTGGATTCGAACCCGCCAGGTGTATGTGGCTGGCGCCCTAGCTGCTTGAGCCACAGGCACTGAGCCTAGATTAAGTATTTTTAAAACAGTGTGGCCCAAGTGAAACAGAACTGTTAGGTCAGATTTGGCCTTTATGTGCCAATTTGCAGGCTCAGCTCTAGGTTTTATAGGAGAATCATTCAAAAAAGGGGGTTAGGGAACAGACCATAGGTTAGTAGTCAAATGTATCTGGGACTGCAGCATATTATACCTGCCTTAGATATTGGCATTAGTACTTCACAGTCTTATAGTGTTTAGAAAACACTTCATCTCTATTTGTATAATTCAGTGTTCCCTAAGTTTATTTAACCATCTAGTTCAATTTTGACTGAATACCTTTTTGTCACTGCATTTTTCTTACAACTCTAACTTCAGAGATGGGCACAAATACATAATACTCAACTTTCAATGAAACATCTGTAAGAATATTATCATGATTATGATGATTATGGTAACAGTTCAATATAGAATGAAATAGAAAATAGTTCAATTTAATCCACAAGTACAGCAGACAGGGTGGGAAACACCCAGGTCTGTGGGGTCTGTGATAGCACAGTAGTTTCATAGTGATTAAGTATCTTTTTTTTTTTTGAGACAGAGCCTCAAGCTGTCACCCTGGAGAGAGTGCTGTGGCATCATAGCTCAAGCAACCTCCAATTCCTGGGGTCAAGAGAATCTCCTGTCTCCACCTCCCAAGTAGCTGGGAGTACAGGCGCCTGCCACAATGCCCGGCCATTTTTTGGTTGCAGCCGTCATTGTTGTTTGGCGGGCCCGGGCTGGATTCGAACCCGCCAGCTTAAGGTGTACGTGGCTGGCGCTTTAGCCGCTTGAGCCACAGGCACCAAGCCTGATTAAGTATCTTTTAATCTTGGAAGATTTAGCATTGAAAACAGAAATGTTTCACAAGGGACTCAAACTCCACAGAAGCAATATTTCTAATTGCTTTTTTTTTTTTGAGACAGAGCCTCAAGCTATCACCCGGATAGAGTGCTATGACATCACAGCTCACAGCAACCTCCAATTCCTGGGTTCAAGTGAGTCTCTTGCCTCTGCCCCCCAAGTAGCTGGGACTGCAGGCGCCCGCCACAACGCCCAGCCATTTTTTGGTTGCAGCCATCATTGTTGTTTGGCGGGCCCGGGCTGGATTCGAACCCGCCAGCTCAGGTGTATGTGGCTGGCGCCTTAGCCCGTTGAACCACAGGCGCTGAGTCTATGTTTAAAATTTTTTATAATACAATGTTTAAAACAATTGTTAAAATTTGCTAAATCAAAAAACATAGTATTTGTAATTTTGAAGTGCTAGATATTTTATAACAGCCAACAGTGGCATTTTTTTTTCAGAGTCTTAGTTTGTCACCCCAGTACAGTGCTATGGGGTGTCATAGCTCACAGCAACCTCAAACTGATGGGCTCAAGTGATCCTCTTGCCTCAGCCTCCCAAGTAGCTGGGACTCCAGGCATCTGCCAATATGCCTGGCTATTTTTAGAGACAAGGTCTCCCTCTTGCTCAGGCTTATCTTGAACTCCCGAGCTCAGGCGATCCACCTGCCGTGGCCTCCATGTGTCACTGTGCCTGGCCTCAACAGTGCATTACTGACTGACTGAAGAATGAATGAATGAATAACATGATATGACAACCCTATAAAGTAATGCATTGTCATTTCTTTTTCACAGACACGAAAAAAGGAAAAAAAAAAAAAAAACTAAGGCCAACTGAAGTTTAAAACGTTGTCCTTGATTTCTTGACAGTTAGCTCCATAAAGATGAAAACTGTATTTCAGTAAACCTTACAACACACGAAATCAGAAATTACAGACACAGGAAGAACAGAATGGAGTCATGTCATAATAGAGATTTGGAAGAAACTCAGGCCCTTTCCTATAAAGATTTCATCTCATCAGGCAGCGTCTGTGGCTCAAAGGAGTAGGGCGCCGGCCCCACATACCAAAGGTGAGGGGCTCAAACCCAGCCCTGGCCAAAAACTGTAAAAAAAAAAAAAAAGAAAGATTTCATCTCATTTATAGTTTATTTCCAAAACACAAATCTTTCCATCTTCTCTGAGGGATTATGCCGACCTCCAAACAAGAACTGGCATTAAGATACCAAATGGAGTCATGAATTGAATCACAAGCAGGTGGCCCTGAGCAGAAAAACAAGATGTATTCTCCATTGCCTCAGAAATAACTAATTTAGGAAATGGTTCAGGAACACTCATGCCTATTTGCAGCTCATGGCTTATTTTTAGGGGATTAAAAATATTTGCAAGTCAAAGCAGAAACTGCTCTTTTGCTGCCTTATAACTTTCTTCAGTTCTAATGTAGTGCGCTCACCGAGAAGCAGAGAACACACTTGAGTGATGGCCTTGGGGGGTGTTAGAAAAACCTCTTGTTCTACTTGAGCAAAACTAAAAAGTCTATCACCAGGGCGGCGCCCGTAGCTCAGTGGGTAGGACACCAGCCACATACACCGAGGCTGGCGGGTTGGGACCTGGCCTAGGCCAGCTAAAAAACAATAACAACTGCAATAACAACAACAACAACAAAATAGCCGGGCATTGTGGTGGGTGCCTGTCATTCCAGCTACTTGGGAGACTGAGGCAAGAGAATCGCTTAAATCCAAGAGTTTGAGGTTGCTGTGGTGTCACAGCACTCTGCCCAGGGCCAAGGCGACAGCTTGAGACTCTCTCAAAAATAAAGCAAATTGCCTACCATCTCTGCAGCCACACTGGTACTCTCCTTCCTGCCCTCCTCTCCCTTTGGGAAGTTAAATAAACTTTCTTTCTTTAAAAAAAAAAGTCTATCATGGCAACAGGCTGCAAAGCCAAGTCACAGATAAGAAAGAGTGTTGCAGAGCAAAAGCTCTCTTATTATCATACAATGTTCAAGTGGATTAGAAAACTTTATTAAGAGCTTCCCATACCTCATAAGTGATCCCTTCACACAGAACAAGCAGCACATCTGAGAATTCGCAAATATTTACCCAGCTGTGGAGGGAAGTAAGAGGTGGCATTATGATGTGAGAGAAATAAAATGCTATTTTCTTTTTGTCTTTGTGGTTTTCTTTTTTTTTTTTTTTTGTAGAGATAGAGTCTCACTTTATCGCCCTCGGTGGAGTGCTGTGGCGTCACACAGCTCACAGCAACCTCCAACTCCTGGGCTTAGGTGATTCTCTTGCCTCAGACTCCCGAGTAGCTGAGACTACAGGCGGCTGCCACAACACCTGGCTATTTTTCTGTTTTGCAGTTTGGCCGAGGCCGGGTTTGAACCCGCCACCTTAGATATATGGGGCCAGTGCCCTGCTCGATGAGTCACAGGCACCACCCCTATGCCTTTGTTGTTTTGATCTTTGTTATGGCACTCTAATGTCTACGCAAGAGAGCTTTAATTTCTTATTTCATATGTTTCTGTATTGTTTGGAAGTTTTATAACATGTATAGTTTTACAATTTAAATTTATATCTATACCTCTCATGGTAAAGAAAGGTATAGATGAAGTAGTTATACATAGATACAAATAGATACAGACAGATAATTATAGTTATAGAAGGATATAGATGTAGAGGTTAAACAAAGTGCAGTGGGCCAGTGATAGAATACCAATTGCAGAGACTTCAGATTTGGGATTTCTGATAACTCAAAATATTTTATTTTATTATTTCATTTCATGTTATTTTAAAGACAGAGTCTTACTTTGTCGCCCTTGGTAGAGTGCCATGGCATCATAGCTCACAGCAACCTCTGACTCTTAGGCTCAAGTGATTCTCTTGCCTCAGCTTCCCAAGCAGCTGGGATTACAGGCACCTGCCACAGTGCCAGGCTAATTATTTAGAGATGGGTATCTCATTCGTGCTCAGGCTGGTCTTGAATTCCTGAGCTCAGGCAATTCACCCACCTCGGCCTCCTACAGTACTGGGATTACAGGCATGAGCTGCCATGCCCGGCCAACTCAAAATACTTTAAATTATTTATACCTTCACGCAAATTAAATTCACATTTTTATTTATTATTATTGTTTTTTGGTGGGATCAGTCATTTTATGGACATGAAATATTCATACCAGAAACCTTGTATTTTAAGAGGAATGGGTTACATACCAGAGCTACAATAAACATTTTATTTATTACTAATGGGGAATTAGAAGACTCTCCATGCACACTAGTTCTTGAATACATTCTGCTGTTTCAGAGCACATTCTTAAGAAATGCAGCAATGACAGACCAGATTTTTGAAGATCTCTAATCTCAAGCTTCCTGTTCACATCCACTACCTGCCTCCAAATTTCCTCCCCAGTGTTCCACTCCAACATTTGAGAGTTCCTCAAGGACTGTTCGGATTTTAAGTCACATAACAGACCCCAAGCACTCTCCTTCCATAGAAGGGTCTGACTCTTAGCCTTTGTAAACAGAGGGCTTTAGAGAAACAAGCTTAGGGAAACTGGCTATTCTCTTGAGGCCAAGCCATTCTGTGTCAGTAGCCTTAGTAAGAGGAATAAGGCTGATAAACAATGAATCAGCATCTTGCGCAAATGGCAGGGTTTTAATGGTTTTTAAATCTCAGGTGAAAATTATAATTTCAAGGCGGTGCCTGTGGCTCGAGGAGTAGGGTGCCAGCCCCATATACCGGGGGTGGAGGGTTCAAGCCTGGACCTGGCCCAAACTGCAAAATAAATAAATCAATAAAATGTAAAAAAAAAGAAAATTATAATTTCATGCTCATGGAAGATTTCAAAGGGAGATTTGAAGCAAAAAATACTTAAGGGACCTTCACATAGCCAGAAGTTCTTTTCCGACCAATGTACATATAATATTTAACAACTTGGACTACTGAAAGACGGAAGAGTGAGAGGAGCTCTCAAGGTTGGAAGGGCCGTTTTGTAAGCTTGCTGTTACGTCCCATGGCCCGATACGCGTGGCTGGCTGCAATCAGCAGTGGCTGTGGGGAATCTGAGTTATCAGGTAGGTGTCCAGTTCCTGGCACTGGTACAGTGCTATGCTGTCTAACAC
The DNA here is from genome assembly GCA_963574655.1 of Perodicticus potto. Classification (NCBI taxonomy): domain Eukaryota; kingdom Metazoa; phylum Chordata; class Mammalia; order Primates; family Lorisidae; genus Perodicticus; species Perodicticus potto. Next base: position 30,555 of record CAUYRH010105250.1, on the reverse strand, counting down.
CCACTCTCGGGTCACCACACGTGCTTCACACATCTGCTCAGTAGCATGAAAGTCATTGTCCTCAGTCCAGGCATCTGGCTGTACAACCACAATTGGGCGAACACCTGTGCCAAGTGTGAATGATGAAAGCTCCTTCACCACAGAAGCCCCACACAGCTGTACCATCCACTTCAGTTGATCTGTGGGCATGTTGGTAAACAGCCCATAGCAACAGATTTCTAGGCCTCTGAAGATCTTCCTGTCCTGGGATTCTCTCGCTTGCTTTGGGCCTTGGTGGTTTCTTCCATTGATCACATCTCCTCTGACTTCAAAATCATGCTCATCCAGCATCTTTCTTTCTTTAAGTGACTGGGTCACCCAGCAATAGCTAACTACCCATTTTCCTCCTGCAATTCCCAGAAAATATTTCAGTGTCCATTTGTCCTCAGAGATCTCACAATTCCAAGGTTAGGGAGTTGGACACTAAGACTGGTTTCCTGCAAGGTAGGATTTTCACGTTCGCTCTGTCGAAGTCTTTTGGCACAGTTTCTGTAGCCCATACTTTGGATGATAGATACTTCATCCTTTAGAAGTTCAGGAGAGTTATTTCCCTTTTCCGCAAAATTATAACTGTTTGCAAACTGTAATCCTGTGTCAAGCTCAAAGGCATGAATGATTTTCAATAGTTCTTCAACGAGTTGACTAAACCTTGTACTTTCTTGTAGGCTTCTTTTGTTTATATTATTCTTACACAAAGGACACTGTGAAGGCCTTTTCTTCTGGTTGAGAAGTTTCAGCATACAAAATTTGCAAAATATGTGGTCACACTTTGTGGAACCAGGTTCTTTGATCAACTCCAGACAGATTGGACACTCCAAGATTTTCTGCATAGCATTAAAGACATTTTGTACTTCTTGAATGGAAACCACAGATAAATCCATCTTTCTCTTCTGATGAATTTTAATACATAGCAAAGTCTGCGGGCTTCCGGGCCTAGGGGCCCTGTTATCCGACAGACACCCCACCCCCTACTGTCCTTGGTCCAGAACGTCTCCGCTTACTCTGCTGTGAAGTCGCAGTTTCCCACAAATTTTTATTTAATATTGGTCATGCAAAAGAAACTGAGGTGATGCAATAATGTCACTTTTAAAAAAGTACAAGTTTTGTTTCTATGTGGTAAATTTTTTTATTATATGATTGCATACAAACTTTAAGGAGAAAGAAATGTATTTATTTATTTATTTATTCGAGACAAGAGTCTCACTATGTCGCCCTTGGTAGAGTGTCGTGGCATCATAACTCACAGCAACTCAAACTCTTGGGTTTAAGCGATTCTTTTGCCTCAGCCTCCCAAGTACCTGGGACTACACCTGCCACAACGTCCAGCTATTATTTTGTTGCAGTTGTCACTGATGTTTAGCAGGTGGGGGAGGGGGCAGAGGTGGGGAGCGGGGAGTGTTTGAACCTGCCACCCTCGGTGCGTGTGGCTGGTGCCGTAACCACTATGCTGGAAAAAGAAACCACAGCCAGGAAAAAGAAATTTAAATAGACTTTCATATTTGTATGTTTTTCAGTATCTTTAATGTAAAAAATTTTTAATATTTATTCATACTACAATAATTTAAGTCTCAACCAGGGAATTGTGAGAATTTTATTCCTTTAAAGGTTTTTAGTTGGCTTGGCGCCTGTAGCTCAGTGGGTAGGCCACATACATCGAGGCTGGCAGGTTCAAACCTGGGCAGGGCCTGCCAGATAACAATGACAACTACAACAACAAAAAAGCCGGGCATTGTAGTGGGCACCTGTAGTCCCAGCTACTTGGGAGACTGAGGCAAGACAATCACTTAAGCCCAAGAGTTTGAGGTTGCTGTGAGCTGTGATGCCAGGGCACTCTGCCGAGGGCAACATAGTGAGACTTTGTCTCAAATAAATAAATAAATAAAAATAAATAAAAGTTTTTAATAGATGACACAGTTTAAGAAACTCTGTTTTTGAGGGAGAGTCCCCCAAATCAAACAACCAAGTGAGGTCATGGAGCGATACTGAGTTGAGGTCACAGCAAGGTAGAGTCTTGGCTTTCCCACTGCATGTCTTTGTGACCTTGAGTGAGTCACTTCTCTCTGGGCTTCAGCATATTTACTGGCAAGTGAAAGGGTTGGTCCCCATGATATTTATAGATCATTCTAGCCTTGATCTTCTGAGATCCCAGATTTAACTATATGGAGTGAATTCCAAAACAATGTGGGGAAAAAAACACTCTGTAGTCCAAGTGTCACATTGCCATCTTCTGGACCTTTGTAGAATCCACATGGATGAGATTATTAAAAACCCATAAACCTCAATGGACATATAGTCTGATTCCTTTCTCCCCTTTCAAACAATTTAGAAAGTCGGCTTTGCAGGTGCTCTAAGAGAACTGTTAGAAGACAACCCAGAAAAGGAGAAAGGCCAAAGGGCATCGCAGAGGAGGAGACATGTTGACAGGCAAGGTGGGGCTGGAGTCAGGAGAATTTACACACCATTTCATCTCCATCTATTCTCCCAACATAGAAATATTATTAGGGCTCAGCACCTATAGGTCAAGCAGCTAAGGCATCAGCCACATACACCAGAGCTGGCAGTTCGAATCCAGCCCAGGCCTGCCAAACAACAATGGCAACTACAACCAAAAAATAGCGGGGTGTTGTGGCAGGCACCTGTAGTCCCAGCTACTTGGCAGGCTGAGGCAAGAGAATCGCTTAAGCTCACAGCTGCTGTGAGCTATGATGCCATGGTACTCTACCCAGGGCGACAGCTTGAGGCTCTGTCTCCAAAAATCAAACAAACAAACAAAAGAAATATTATTAGCTATCCTTTAACAAGTGCATACTATGAATCAGGAATCAGTTCTTTTTGTCTTTTTTGTCAATTATTTTTAAATCCTTCCAACAATTCTTCCAGCCAGGCAGGGACTATCTGTGTCCTGAGTGCCACCTGCTTATTCCCACAATTTTACCCCTTTTCCTTTCTGTGCAAGTATTCCCCACCCTGTGAAGATGGCTCCTGTCCTGTTTCCTTCTAGAAGTCTTTTTGACTACTCCAGACCACCACACTTATATTTCCCTTTGTTACTATCCTGTGAAATCTGTATCCCACAATCTGGTCCTTGACTTCATATTTTTTCTATTTCATTTATGAGAGTTAGGCCTCCTCAGAAGCTTCCCTGGAGAGCAGGCCCGATGCCCTGAGGTGGGAGGGTCCATCCACTGGACACTCAGAGGACGAGTTTATCTTCACCCAGGTCCTGCAACTAATTCTTCTTTAGGAGAAGTTACCTGTTCTTTGGGGAGTAATCGCTTATATTTCAAGTAGAAGAACCAAAGTTCTGGTTTTCTTCTCCAGAATTATTTATAAGTTTTCCCCATATTGGTAACGGCAATGCTTTTTAGCTGAAGCGAAAAACTTTCTCTCCTCCTTTTATCTCATATCTCACGTCAGCAAATCCTATTTGCTCTACCTTCAAAATATATCCAGAACTCAATCACTTATCATCAAGTTTAAACCATCAGCAGCTTTGCAGTCAAATGCTGCATCACTGAGCTATACCTCTCATCATGAGCTTAGATGAACTGATCCGATTACAGGTACAGCCTCTATCGCTGGTATCAGAGCTTCTGTCCTTACCTGCCCTCTGCCCACCCCTAACAGGGTTTGTTTCAAACACAGGATCCTGGAAGGTCCTTCTAAAAAATGTCAGATCATGTCACTTCTCTACTCAAACCCTTTTATGGCTTCCCATCTCAATGAGAGTAAAACCTAAAACCTTTAAAAGGACATTCAAGGCTCTACTTACTGTGGTCCCCTTCCTCCCTTGGGTCACCTTCCCAATCTCCTGCTCAGATGCTACCCTGCAGCCACACTGGTCTCCATACTCTTACTTGAAGGCCTCAGACAGACTCCTACCTTCTGCAGACCTCTGCTGCTCCATTAAGGTTTATTTCAGTGGTGTCTTTTTCAGGAAGTTTCTCCCACTCACCGTTAACCAGGTAGAGTTCTCTTGTGTATTTCCGACATCTCTTACTGGCATTGTGATTTTTCTCCACCACTTTGGACAGTTATGAATCACATCTCTCAACAGATTGTTGGCTTCTTATGGGTGATGATCATGTTTGACTTATGCCAACTATATTCTCAATAGCTACAGTAATCAGGACAGTCTATAAAGACTGACAAATAGATGAACAGATCAGACTGGATCAACAGCTCACACATATGGTTGGCTATCTGAGAAAAGAAAAGAACTTTTACCTGAGAAATGAGAGTCCCTTTAAATTATCAGGCCCAGAGAGTCATTAAAATGAAAAAGCAATCACATCCTACTCCCCTCCCTTGAGCTATGTATGCATTTCTTGCAATTGCCTGCTGTTGCCACAAGTAGCATAACTTAACCCAACAAAGCCTCACCAGATACTGTAATCCACAACCTAGCTAACTATGTATAGCCAATCACTGATCAGTGTTACTTCTGTAAACCAGTCAGAATTCCTAACAACTTTGTTTTTTATATATATATATATATTTATTTATTTATTTTTTAGAATTCCTAACAACTTTGTATCCGCCCACTCTCTGACTCTTATTTTTGCCTTTAAAAAACTTATTCAAGGGCAGTGGCTATGGCTCAAGGAGTAGGGGGCCAGCCCCACATACCGGAGGTGACGGGTTCAACCCCATCCCCAGCCAAAAAAAAAAAACTTATTCAAGAGCCTGGCGCCATGGCTCAAACTTGTAATTCTAGCACTCTGGCAGGCTGAGGCAGGAGGATCCCTTGAGCTCAGGAGTTTGACATCAGCTTCAGAAAGAGCAGAGACCCCATCTATACCAAAAATAGAAAAAATTAGCCAGCCATTGTGGTGGGTACCTGTAATCCTACAGTGGGTAGCTACTCAGGAGGCTGAGGCAGAAGGATCACTTGAACCCAGGGATTTGAGGTTGCTGCGAGCTAGGCTGACACAATGGCATCGTAGCCTGGAAAACAGAGTGTGACTCTGTCTCAAAAAAAAAAAAAAAAAAAAAAGACCCAAAACAATCTGTTTGAGGCTGGGTGTGGTGGCTGGAGCCCCAGCACTTTGGGACAATTGCTTGAGGACAGGTGTTTTAGATCAGCCTGGGCAACGTAACCAGATCACATCTCTACAAAAAATTTACAAAATTACCTGGATGTGGTGGCATGCACCTGTAGTCCCAGATACTCGGGAGGCTGAGGTAGGAGATTATTTAAGCCCAGGAGTTCGAGGTTGCAGTGAGCTATGATTGGGATGCTGCACTCCAGCCTGGGCTTTACAAGAGAGAACTTATCTCTCAAAATAAATAAAATAAAAATAACAAACGCTGCTTGTAACAAAGGCTGAAGGGAGCTCATGTCCAAGACTACTTGAGTTTGAGTCTTCCAGGAGACTGTCTTCACTTTGGCTCACGTAAACTCTCTAAATTATATTTTGTGGCTCAGCCTCTTCCTTTTAGGTCAACACCTCTATATCTGTGGGTTCTGCAGCCAGATTGAAAATATTTGGGAGAACAAAAATTTCACAGAGTTCTAAAATGCAAAACGAATTTGCTGCCCTTTGAGTACTATGTTGAATCCATGTGATAAAGTGATCACAGGCCTACTATTAAGTACTACAAGTAATCTAGAGATGATTAAAGTATACAGGTACACATACAGATGTGTGCGGGTTATATTAAAATGTTACACCATTTCATAAGAGAGACTTCAGCATCTATGGATTTTAGTATCCAAGGGGGGGGGCGTGTCTCGGAACCAACCCCTTGGATACCAAAGGATAAGGGTAGATTCTATGTTCCCACTAAAGAAATGTACTGAAAGAGACACGTAGCTCCACAGCATGACAAACCTTAGTTGTGCGAGGAAATTGACCTTCAGAGATCCAAGCAATGTGAGTGGGTTATAGAACACTTTGATTGAGGGGGAATCGGGGACAAGGTGTAGGCTATTTTTGTTTGGTTGGTTTTTTTGAGACAGAGTCTCACTATGTTGCCCTCGGTAGAGTGCCCTGGCGTCACAGCTCACAGCAACCTCAAACTCTTGGGCTTAAGCAATTATCTTGCCTCAGTCTCCCAAGTACCTGGGACTATACGCACCTGCCACAATGCCCGGCTATTTTTGTTGTTGTTATTGTTGCAGTTGTCATTGTTGTTTACCAGGTCTGGGCTGGGTTCGAACCCACTAGCCTCAGTGTATGTGGCTGGCACCCTACTCACTAAGCTGCAGGCGCTGAGCTAAGGTGTACATTCTCGCACGCAGTGATGAAAATAAAGTAATATATTCAACCTTTCTACTGTATCTTTCTACCCAATCTCTGATAATGTTCTTTCCTGTGCTATTGAAAGGTATCAAATGTATTGATCTCAAAGGATTCACCCGTAAACCCAAATCCTGCAACCCAGTCAGAAAAGGCAACCCTTTTTTCTTCATGGCCTTTGTATCTGATTTCTCTGCTCCTGCAACTTTTTCCTCTGTTGTCATGAACAACTGTTTAAAATACACAGGGGCTCACTTAGACATGAAACAACACAGAAGCAAATTCAGTAATTTGCATAGACAACATTCCCTCAATTTGCCTCTGAGGTTTTCAGAAAAAAGCTACTTAATCCATATGAAACAGCATTTCTATATTTGTAAATGCTACTCAGGAAAGAAAATGGTAACAAAGGGTGTTTGCATTTCTTTACAGATTTATACCTATAGGCATATCAAAGAAAGTTGCCATTTAAAAAAAAATCAAACAAATATTCATCTCGATGGGAAACAGAAAAATCTCTAGAGAGGCAGGAAATTCATAAATCATATAGGTGCCAGCAGTCATTCTGGACTTTTTATGAAGAGAAAATATGCCAAAACCAAACTGGCCTTGGCTCTAAAAGGAGCCAAGTAAATAATAATGTAAAGCCATAAAAGAACATGATTCATGAAGTCAGAAGTCACGCAGGCCTACTGGCTTGGATAAACAAAATGAAGTGCTGTCTAAAAGGAAAGGAATAGAGGTGTTCTGCTGGCTGGGACTCTACTACTCCGAGAACCGCTGGGCACAGGCATCTGCATGAGGACTTTCAAGAGTGATGTAGAGAAAGGCAAATGTAATTAGAGATGCTTTTCTCCCCAGGGCGGAACCGAAGTGCGGCTGATTGAAAAAGTGATTATACAACGTTGGAGAGGCAGTAAAGTGTTGCCCACCAGGGAGCCAGTTCTGAGAATGACATGCTGTTCCATGCTGCTTGCTAATTGACCTGGTATTTCTGGCTGAAAAAAATGTCCCCAGGGAGGCAAGTGAAAGTAGATAATGAGGATCTGTCATCTCACCGGGCAGCTCAGGAGCAAAAAACTTGAGCTCTAGAGACTAGACATTTAAATGCAGAAAAACTACAAAAAGATCACAGACTGAAATGAAAAGATTCCAAGCGTGCCTAGAGAAGATTTCAATTTTCTATTATTCTCAGCCCACACCTACCTCCCAGCCCCAGCTCCGTACAACTTTACCTTGAAATTTAAGAATATTTATAATTGTGAAGATTTAATTGTATGCAGGGAAAACAACCTTGAGGTTCATGAAATGTGCACATTTCTGAGAACTTCATAATGGTAATCACTATTCATGTAAGTGGACATTTATTCATATATATAGCAGGGATTTTCACCCAGTATGCTGTGGCACACCAGTGTGCTAGAAAAATTTTTAAAGATCAGGGTGGTGCCTGTGGCTCAAAGGAGTAGGGCGCCGGCCCCATATGCCGGAGGTGGCGGGTTCAAACCTAGCCCCGGCCAAAAACTGCAAAAAAAAAAAAAAAAATTTTAAAGATCATTAATTAAATTATTTTCAAAAGAAGTTCAAACCACAGTAAGTATATTCTTTTTTTTAAAACTTTTTTTTTTAATCAACATAATTTAAGTGTGCCATGGAAGTTTAACTATAGGTTCAAGTGTGCTGTGCGATAAAAAAAAGGTTGAAAAACAGTGATGTATAGGGAAAGACATCTGCAAAATGCAGGAAAAGTTCTGCATGCAGGAGTCCCAACCGCTGCCAGTGGGAAGGAAAATGAGACTGGGTGGAGGTAGAGAATCCAAGCTCTGTACATTTTCAGATATATAATTCTGTGTGGCTTTTGTTGCTGTTAAATGTTGTTGTTTTGACTATTTACAATTACCACAGAGATCTGCTTGGCTTAAGGGGTAAAAATATGTTTGTCTCTACTGCTGTCTGGGAATGTGGCCTATCTCTGATGACAGTGTGTGTACAATGACTTGTCCCTGACACAAGCTACTGGCCCAGCTACCTGAAAAGGCTGAGACCAGCACTCCAAAATTGAGATTCTTCAGGTTTTGAATCCAGAAATAGGATGACTTAGAAAGAAACAGTATCAAGTATACTATCAGTCAAGGGGCTAAAATGGAGACACAGTTACCACTTGACTATAGAATACACCCCCAGGCAGAGGCGGATGCTCAAATACTGATGATGAAACCAATCAGTGGCACTTACAGCAGCCTGTACCCTACACTGGGAGGCTGAAGCTGTAATGGAGAAGATACCTGGTATGTACCCAGAATTTGCTTTTGTTTGTTTCTCTTGAAGTCAGGGCTTTGGGAATCCTGAAAGGAAACAGTGCAATGAACACTAGAGCCAGGATCACGATAAATGCACCCCCCAACAAGGTCCTTGATGCTCTAGAACATTCAGGAACAATCCCAGAGATGCTGGTGTTTAGCTGCTGTCCAAGACCTGTTCCCAGTGGGAAGATTTCATGTCTCTGCCAGGCTGCATCTTTTCCTTTTGTCACTGAGCCACAGTCCCAGAATGAGTGAGGGGCACAGCGTACTTTGCATGGAGTAGCTGATAAAAGGGAACAGGTGAGAGATGGGAGAGAGGAATGGGGGTAGGGCTGGGGGTACGGAGCCCTCCCATCCTGGGCCTGAGCAGAGCTGAGCTGACACATGGCACTTCTGACACCACTTGTCAGGGCCCAGGACTGGCCAGGTCTCGGGCCCAGCTTAACTAGGTTCCCAACGTGGACCACTAAGTTACCTTGCTCTGGTAACTTCGGTGCCTGAGGGCTATTTACTTTAGCTGGGGAGAGAGAGAGAGTCTTAGAGAGAGTGAGGCAGTCTTCTTAGAAAGACAGATCTTAGTCCTTAGCAGAGCTTGGTGATCTTCAGCAGAGAGACGCCGCCGTGCTGGCGTTCTGCAGGCAGGCGAGGAGACAGAGTCAGAGTAAGCAGGTCCGTGATAGAATGCGCATGCTCCTTGACTGCCGTCTCCTCCAGCTTAATATAAGGCTAATCTTGTGCCTCTCAACACCACAGGTGTAGAAACTGCCAATTCACCACTGCTCTCATCTCGTGAGCTCTCGTATTTGTTAGAAGAGCTAAATCCCTCTCCACGCCCTTTCCACCCAGGTGTTCCATTATTGAGCAATACAGGTATTTCTCATAACTCTCACTCCTCCTAGCCATAGGCTATATGGGCTGCAACACTGAGCCAGGAGCCTCATGACAGAGCAGTGCTGAAACCATGGACATATCACAGGCTGAATCTGGTCCTGAGGATTTTAAAGTCTGTGGAAGGATTTATTTGGGGACCTCATATGAAGGCATTTTAAAATACCCACCAGAGCCTGGACTAAGCGTGAAGGATGGAGGAACTCTGCAGCAGGAGCTTGTTGGGACTGTGCTGGCCTGGGAGGGGGCCTCTGCCAGGGCCGGAGGGATGCGCGCAGAAGTCCAGAAGCAGTGCACAGGCCTTCAGCCCAGCAGGGAACCTGGGGCCCCCCCCAGGCCGGTCTTCCCCTCACCCAATCCTGTTCCCCCTTCCAGCCTCCCACTTCCATATGCCCCAGTTCTTTCACATGCTCACAGCCTTCCTCCCCTGCAGCTGCTCTCCACTGGGCAGGACTGGCTCCCACAACACACAGACATGCACACGCTTTCGGGCGCAAGCAGACTGGAGCAGCCAGGGAGGGGGAAGTCAAAGTCTGAAAATATTTTGATATTTAAAATATGTTTTTTTGTGCCCCTAAGTAATCATTCTGAGAAAAAAATCAGAACTTGGATTTTTTTAGACTGCTTTTATGCTTTCCTTGAATTGAGTTGCATGGGGGCATGATGAGGCATTTTGGGCTCAGCGCCTGTAGCATAGTGGTTACTGTGCCAGCCGCATGCAGCGAGGCTGGCGGGTTTGAACCCAGCCAGGGCCTGCTAAGCAACAGTGACAATAGCAACAGAAAAATAGCCAGGCATTGTGGCGGGTGCCTGTGGTCCCAGTTACCTGGGAGGCCGAGGAAAGAGAATCGCTTGAACCCAGGAGTTTGAGGTTGCCGTGAGCTATGATGCCACAGCACTCTACTGAGGGTGACATAGTGAGACTGTCTCAAAAAAAAAAAAAATTTAAAAAACATGTAAAAAAAGAAAAGAAAAAAAAATGAGGCATTTTGGCTTCTAATGGTCTTAACCCTGCCTTGTGCCCAGGTGGCTAGACACACCTTCCAACAGGCCTTTCCACTCCCAGTCTTGCCAAGCCCAACTTTATTCTGCAGGAAACCACCTGAGTGATTGGTCCAAAATGAAGATTACCATATTACTGCCCAGCTTAAAATCCTTCAATAAAAAGCCTATAGGAGGTGGCGCCCATAGCTCAGTGGGTAGGGCGCTGGCCACATACACCCAGGCTGGCGGGTTAGAAACCGGCCCCTGGCACAGCGCCTGTGGCTCAGTGGGCTAAGCGCCAGCCACATACACCTGAGCTAGGGGGTTCGAATCCAGCCTGGGCCCGCCAAACAACAGTTATGGCTGCAACCAAAAAATGGCCGGATGTTGTGGCGGGCGCCTGTAGTCCCAGCTACTTGGGAGGTGGAGGCAAGAGACTCACTTCAGCCCAGGAATAGGAGGTTGCTGTGAGCTGTGATGCCATGGCACTCTATCCAGGGTGACAGCTTGAGGCTCTGTCTCAAAAAAAAAAAAGAAGGAAACCGGCCCCTAGTCAGCCAAACAACAATGACAACTGCAACAAAAAAAATAGTCGGGCGTTGTGGAGGGAGCCTGTAGTCCCAGCTACTTGGGAGGCTGAGGCAAGAGAATCGCTTAAGCCCAATAGTTTCAGGTTGCTGTGAGGTGTGACGCCCCGGCACTGTACCGAGGGTGACATAGAGAAACTCTGTCTCCAAAAAAAAAAAAAAAAAAGAAAAGAAAAAAAAGCCTATTGGATAAGGCAGGGCCCAGTGGCTCAGGCCTGTAACCCTAGGACTCTGGGAGGCCCTGGCAAGTAAATCCCTTGAGCTCAGTAGTTTTAGACAAGCCTGAGCAAGAGTAAGACCCTGTCTCCACTAAAAATGGAAAACTAAGGCAAGAGGATCACCAAGCCCAAGAATTTGCAATTGCTGTGATGCTACAGCACTCTTCTGAGGGTGACAAAATGAGATTCTGTCTCAAAAAAAAAAAAAAAAAAAGCCTACAGGGTAAAATTTGATTTCCATCGCATGGTTTAAAGAGTTCTAAAAAAAGCTTACAGTCTCGGCACCTGTGGCTAAAGCAGCTAAGACACCAGCCACGTACACCTGAGTGGGCAGGTTTGAATCCAGCCCAGGCCTGCCAAACAATGACAACTACAACCAAAAAATAGCTTGGTGTTGTGGTGGGTGCCTGTAGTTCCAGCTACTTGGGAGGCTGAGACAAGAGAATTGCTTAAGGCCAAGAGTTTGAGGTTGCTGTAAGCTGTGATGCCATGTCACTCTACCAGGGTGACAGCTTGAGGTTCTGTGTCAAAAAAAAAAAAGTCTACAGGATAAAATTTGATTTCCATTGCATGGTCTAGGCCAGGTGTGGTGGCTCACACCTGTAATCCTAACACTCTGGAAGGCAGAGACAGTTGAATTGTCTGAGCTCTGGAGTTTAAAACCAACCTAAGCCAGAGCAAGACCCCATCTTCAAAAATACCCAGGCACTGTGGTGGGCACCTGTAGTCCCAGCTACCCAGGAGGCTGAGGCAAGAAGATCACTTGAGCCCAAGAGTTTGAGGTTGCTGTGAGCTGTGATAGCATAGCACTCTACCCAGGGTGACAGAGCAAGACTCCATCTCCAAAAAAGAGATATTTGAGGTCCCATAAACATCCCACAGTTTCATGTTTCTATGTCTCTGTACACAACATTGCCTCTGCATGGACGATTTTCCTCAAACGGTTCTCCACTGAACCTCCAAATCTCTGTGAAGTCTTCTTTGACTCCCTTAAGCTCACGGTGCTCCCAGAGTCTTTTATGCACCTCTTCTGATAAATGTCTCTTTGTGGCATAATTTTTTGTACACACATCTCTGTTCACTTGTCTAGATGAAGAGGATAGTGAGGGAGGGAAAATGCTTTTTTAAAATTCATGTCTGTCTCTAAACAGTACTCACAGGTACGCAATACATGATTATGGAATAAATGAAAATATATATATGAACTAAAACAAGTTTTCTTTGTTGCCAAACACAAAGTTTATTTTAAATTCTTGTTTTACATTTCATCCTTTTTTAAAATATCAGCTATCCAATGGAAATTCTACCTAGTATTTGGAAATTCAGCTTAAAATGTTTGAAATAACTGAAATCCAGTGCTTCAGTTATTTGTGTGAGTGATTCCCTCCCTACCACAATAAGTTTCCCATGAGACAGGTCTTGATCTTATTCATTTCAGGATTCTGGGTACCCAGTACCTAGGAACAGTCTATAAATGCTGGCTGAATTGACTTGAGTTGCACAGAAATTTTAAAAGGCATATGGATCTAAGAAGATACAGAAATAGATACTTCTCTCATAAGCATCCTCTTTTGGCTAAATAAAAAGAAAAATACTACAAACAACTGTTCCACAATGAAAAAGAAAACACAAAAATTTAAAAGCAACCAACAAAATCTCCCAAATTCCGTTTATTTATTTATTTTGGAGACAGAGTCTCACTTTATCACCCTCGGTAGAGTGCCTGGTGTCATAGCGCACAGCAACCTCAAACTCATGGGCTTAAGTGATTCTCTTGCCTCAGTTTCCCAACTAGCTGGGACTATAGGAGCCCACCACAATGCCCGGCTATTTTTTTGTTGCAGTTGTCACTATTGTTTAGCAGGCCCCGGCCGGGTTCAAACCCACCAGTCTCGGTGTGTGTGGCTGGCGCCCTAACCATCAAGTTATGGGCACCAAGCCTTCCAAGAGGATCTTGAAGGCTGAATAAGAAAAAAGCAAATGTGGTCCAGGAAGGGAAAAGTAGATATGTGAAGGCCAGGGCATGGTGGCTCACGCCTGTAATCCTAACTTTCTGGGAGACCGAGGTGGATGGATTGCTTGAGCTTAGGAGTTCAAGACCAGTCTGAGCAAGAGTGAGGCCCCCATCTCTAAAAAAACAAAAAAATAGCCAAGCATTGTGTCAGGTACCTTTAGTCACAGCTACTTGGGAGGCTGAGGCAAGAGGATCACTTGAGACCAAGAGTTTGAGGTTGCAGTTGCTGTGAGCTATGATGCCACAGGACTCTACAGAGGGTGATAAAGTGAGACTCTGTCTCCAAAATAAATAAATAAATGGAATTTGGGAGATTTTGTTGGTTGCTTTTAAATTTTTGTGTTTTCTTTTTCATTGTGGAACAGTTGTTCTATCTCAAACAAACAAATAAGAAAGAGTAGATATGTAAAGCCACCCAGGCATGAAAGGACATTTTATGATAGAAGAGGTAAACCTTTAGTAATAAATTGCATAAATGAAGCAGGTCTCAGAACTTTTCTTCAGGGCAGGATATTTAACTGTAAGTCTTTGATCTTTGGGGGAAAGGGACTAGGGACGCCTTGGAATCTGGGCAAATACTGACCCTTTAGTGTCCTAGAAGTAGAATTTAACTCACTGCTAATTAGGGTTGGTTTTGGCTCCTGGGGAAGAGTAAACACAAAGAAGGCAAGCAGCAGGGAGAAGGGCAAAGGCAAGGGCATGGGTGTGTATATTTGCAGAACTGTTTGGTGGAATTAAAAAGTACAGAGAGGAACTGAAAATAGAGCAGGGACTATTTCTCATGCTTTAAAATGAAGCAAATGATGCTGGAAACTACAAACACATCACACCCTAAAAATAAAAACAGAGGGAAAAATGGAGCCCCTTTTACTCTTAGTGTAATCATCTTAACCTCGGCAGCCTTCCAAGGGGAAACCATAATCAGGTTGTTTTTATTGTCCGTGAGCTGGAACAAATGCTGGCCTGTAAACCTGAAGCCTCTAGCTCACATAGCCTTCTTAGGAATGTCTACCCACATTTGAAGTGTGCTTCACTGGGAACCTTAGAGTGTTGTCAAAAGCAATGGGGCATCTCACCAAACCCACAATGTTTCAGAAAAATTTCCAGCCAGAGAGGTGCTCTGGTTTAGGGGCACTTGTAACAAGCCTGCCTTTGTTTCAGGAGAAAACATTAAAAGGAGTTTGGGAGGCTGGGCGCAGTGGCTCACACCTGTAATCCTAGCACTCTGGAGGCTGAGGTGGGTGGATTGCCTGAGCTCAGGAGTTCGAGACCAGCCTGAGCCAGAGCCAGACCTCATCTCTAAAAATAGCCATGTGTTGTGGCGGGTGCCTGTAGTCCCAGCTACTTGGGAGGCTGAGGCAAGAGAATCACTTAAGCCCAAGAGTTTGAGGTTGCTATGAGCTGTGATGTGACTGCACTCTACCGAGGGCAACGTAGTGGGACACTGTCTCAAAAAAAAAGTCCTCCTGGAGTATCATCTTCCTGGTATTTTCTCCTCCCTGAGTTTTTTCCCAGAGCTTGCTCTAGCCTCAGTATTTCCCCTGAACTCTCCTCCCTCCTGGATGATATGAATTGATAGACGCCCATGTTCTAATCCTGTTTAGCATCTCTAAGACTGATCTTCTACTGCTATTTATCTGCATTATCTTCAATGTTCTCCAGCATCTACTGCAACATAGGGTATAGCAGGCACCAAATAAACATTACTAAAAACAAACAGACAAAAGCCCTTTACTAGCCTTCATGGCAGAGGCCCATCTCGTACAGCATTATGTTCCGCTGCATACAATAGCACAAAAGTAACATAGTAAAACATAACATATGAAAGCTGCTAAAATGTAAACCACAAATTAATAGCAAGCTTTGAAGGACATTTGGAGTAGGCATTCTTTTAGATGACGTTAGAGTAAAATTGCTAGCATTTTATTTAATATAACAGGAAAAGTTTTATATACTAAAAGCAACTTTTATTAAGCACAAGACATTTTGCTAAATACTCTTGTGCTATTGACTTAATCATTGAAAAAAGCTCTGTAAGACAGATATTAAAATTCCTGCCATGTTGATGTGCTGAAGTTTAGAGGTTGAGCGTTTGTCTAAATTCAGAGAGCCAGTGAGTGACAGGGCAGGTGCGAGGCTCAGGTCCACCTGTTCCACTTGCTGCCTCCATCTGGTATGCAGTGGAACAGAAAGCTCCATGAGATGGGCGTCTGCTATGAAGTCTACTAAAGGGCTTTTGTCTGTTTATTTTGAGATAGGGTCTCAGCTTTGTTGCCCAGACTAGAGTGCAGTGGCATCAATAGAGCTCATTGCCACCTTGAACTCCTGGGCTCAAGTTGATCTTCTAGCCTCAGTCTTCCAGCTGGGACTACAGGTATGTACCATGATGCCCTGCTACTTTTTTAATTTTTTGTAGAGTCAGAATCACTCCATATTGCTTAGGCTGGTCTAGAACTTATGGGCTAGAACTTCTTGGCCTCCCAAAGTTCTAGGACTACAGGTGTGAGCCACTGTGCCTGGTGGGCTTCATTTTTAATAAACCATTGGGATTATTAGTGATAGCAAATACACAAATTAAATTACCTATTATTTTCAACTTTGTAATAGACTTGTTATTCTTATTACAAGTATTCAAAATGAGGGCAGTGCCTGTGGCTCAGTGGGTGGGGCACCGGCCCCATACTGAGGATGGTGGGTTCGAACCTGGCACAGGCCGAACTGCAACAAAGAAATAGCCGGGCGTTGTGGCGGGCACCTGTAGTCTCAGCTGCTCGGGAAGCTGAGGCAAGACAATTGCCTGGGCCCAGGAGTTGGAGGTTGCTGTGAGCAGTGTGACACCATGGCACTCTACTGAGAGCGATAAAGTGAGACTCTGTCTCTACAAAAAAAATATATATATATATATTCAAAATGATTAAACTCTAGATAATCTTATGTGATTGGCTGGCAACCTATACACGTATAGCTAAAGTCCAGAATGATTCATGATTTAATATCATTATTAAATGATGAATCCAAATGAAGCTAAATGAGTCCAAACGTCTCAGCAGAAGTTATAAACAAATAAAATACATATATACACACTATAGGAGAAACAAGTTATACCTTAAGCTAGAACTGCAACTCAGGCCATCTTGGAAAAAAATACTTATTAAAATGTGGGTTCGAACCCGGCCTAGGCCAGCTAAACAACAATGACAACTGCAACAACAACAAAAAAATAGTTGGGTGTTGTGGAGGGTGTTGGGAGGCTGAGGCAATAGAATCGCTTAAGCCCAAGAGTTGGAGATTGCTGTGAGCTGTGACGCCACGGCACTCTACAAACAGCAACATAGTGAAACTCTGGCTCAAAAAAAAAAAAAAGAGGGCAGCGCCTGTGGCTCAGCAAATAGGGCCCCGGCCCCATATACCGAGGGCTGCGGGTTCAAACCCGGCCCCGGCCGAACTGCATCAAAAACTAGCTGGGTGCTGTGGTGGGTGCCTGTAGTCCCAGTTACTTGGGAGGCTGAGGCAAGAGAATCGCTTAAACCTAAGAGCTGGAGGTTGCTGTGAGCTGTGACTCCACAGCACTCTACCGAGGGTGATAGAGTGAGACTCTGTCTCTACAAAAAAAAAAAAGTTTAACAGACTAAACAGGAAAGTAAAAATAAAAGCTGGTTTTACTGACTAATATAGATTCCAAAAGCGTAAAATAAAATAGTACTTAATTAAATCTAGTAGCCTATTTATAAAAGTATAACCAAGTACAATTTCTTCCAAGAATGTAAACATGGCTTAACAAAAGAAGGTATGTGAGTTTAATGCAACATATGAATTATTAAAAAAAAAAAAAAAAGGAGGGTGGTGGTTCAAATCTGTAATCCTAGCACTCTGGGAGGCCAAGGTGGGGGTATCCCTTGAGCTTAGGGATTCAAGACCAGCCTAAGCAAGAGCGGGACCCTATCTCTGCTAAAACCTGAAAAATTAGCTGGGTGTTGTGGAGGGCACCCGAAAAATTAGCTGAGTGTTATAGTCCCAGCTACTCAGGAGGCTGAAGCAGGATGATCTCTTGAACCCCAGAAGTTTGAGGTTGGTGTGAGCTAGGCTGATGCTAGAAAAGTATAAAAATAAATACGTTTTTAAGAATGAGAAAGATAAGTTACCAGAGGAGATTATTGGCTGACACTGACAAGTGGCCAGACTCTCTTTGACTGGTAACACAACCACGTTAAAAGTGGTCAAGGAGTGGCGCCTGTGGCTCAGTGAGTAGGGCGTGGGTGCCATATACCCAGGGTGGTGAGTTTGAACTCGGCCCTGGCCAAACTGCAACAAAAAAATAGCCAGGAGTTGTGGAAGGGGCCTGTTGTCCTAGCTACTTGGGAGGCTGAAGCAAGAGAATTGCCTAAGCCCAAGAGCTGGAGGCTGCTATGAGCCTTGATGCCACAGCACTCTACCAAGGGCAACAAAGTGAGACTCTCTCTCTAAAAAAAAAAAGAAAAGAGTGGTCAGGGAGGCTTGGCACCTGTAGCTCAGTGGTTAGGGCCCTGGCCACATGCACCAGGCCTGGGGAGTTCGAACTTGGCTGGGTCCTGCTAAACAACAACAAAAATAACCAGATGTTGTGGCAGGCACCTGTAGTCCCAGTTACTTTGGAGGCTGAGGCAAGAGAATCACGTAAGCCCAAGAGTTGGAGTTTGCTGTGAGCTGAGACTCCAGGGCACTCTACCAAGGGTGACATAGTAAGACTCTGTCTCAAAAACAAACAAAAAAAAGAGTGCTCAAGGATAGGATCACAGGTATATATCTCTTGGCGCCTTGAAGACCAAATCTAGCATTACCACAACAGGCAATTTAACTATCAATATCCTTGATGGGGATGCTCCTTAAAGGGGCAGTAACACATTGCAATGCTAATGTCTTCGGCAATTCCATAAAATTATTTCCCAAGGGAAAAATCTAAACAAAAACTGGTTTGGACTGAACATACAAAGTATCTAGATTCTAAATCTTTCATTTGAAAAATAAAAGCTATAGGAGTGGGGTGTGTTGGCACATGCCTGTAATCCCAGTGTTTTGGGAAGTCACTTGACTTCGGGAATTTGACGGTCCAGTGAGCTGTGAGGTGGCACTGCTCTCCAGCCTGGAAGATAGAGTGAGACACTGTCTCAAAGAAAACAAACCAAAACCAAATAAATAAATAAATAAAAGCAAGAAAAGAAAAAGGAAAAGCTATAGGGAAACAAAGCTGCAAAACATCAGCGATGTCTTTTAGAAAGGAGATATTTTTATGGGGAGTTGAGACCAGCTCTGCTAATGTCACCGCTGTTCAATAAAGGAACACTATAGATCAGTGCACTGCATTACTACAAGTATATTCAAATGTTGACAGTAGTAGCATAAGTTTAATCTTAGATCACCAAGAATTGCTCTCCCTGGGAACTGAGACTAGAAAGGTCTGAGTGCAGCTGCTAAGTAGCGGAGGACGTGGGGTGTGGGGAGAAGAAGGTGGTCAGGAGCAAAACCCAAGGCCACCAGCATCATTTCAGTAGTAGCAAAATGGGAGTAGGAGAGCTGGAGTTGAAGAACAACCAGCAAGAGACTGTGTCCAAATGATTAGACCTGTGAGGTGCCATTGGAAAATCCAGGACACAAAGCCAGCCATAGGCGAGCTAAGCCTGGGACTTGGCTTTCTGAAGACTGCTACTCTGCTCTGGGGGCCAGGTGAGTTGTTAGAGTTCGGTCACTCAACATTGCAAAATAGCTCAGAACTTGGAATGAACCAAGTCTCCTCTCGTGTCAGTCTTTCTTCCCTCCAACCCATCTGGCACAACTTTTTGTCACCCTGACCTTCCTTCCACACTGCTTAGGAAATTTGTTCCCTCTGCCAAAAGCAAACATTCAGCTGGACTCCAGGCACTTCATGGTCCCTTCTTGGTTTTCCTCTGCAATCTTACTGCTTAACACGTCCCTAAACACACAACCTGAGCCTCCAAGTGGATGGATTGATTCATGTTTCCCTTGATAACCAAGGATACTCAGGGACTTTTAGGAGTCCAAAGTGGAGGGTCCCACAGGATTATTGAATCTCTCTCTCTCTTTTTTTTTTTTTTGAGACAGAGTTTTACTGTGCCACCCTCGGTAGAGTGCCATGGTATCACAGCTCATGGCAACATCAAATTCTTGGGCTTAAGCGATTCTCTTGCCTCAGCCTCCCAAGTCGCTGGGATTACAGGTGCCTGCCACAATGCCTGGCTATTGTTGCAGTTGTCGTTGTTTAGCTGGCCTGGACCAGGTTTGAACGCCCTAGCCTTGGTGCATGAGGCGGGTGCCCTAACCATTGAACTATGGGCACTGCCTGTGCACCTTTTCATTTCTGAAACTGTGCTGACCCAGTTACTTCTCACGCTTCGGTGTTACACCTCCCTGAACACTTCTTAATGAGAACCTATAATAAATAGCAAGTGCTCAATAAGTGGGGTGCCCATGGAATCTATTATTCAAACCAAGACACATTTGAGAGCAGAACAGGGTGCTATTAATAGTCTCTTGGGAAAACAGGTGCAAACCAGGGCTACCCTGAGGAACTGGGACGTATGGCGCCCCATTGGTAAGAGGTACTGTACACTGGCTCACTCAACATCTTTACTGTCGCTCCCCTTCTTGTCTTGCTTTCTTCTCTACAGGCTGGCAGGCCCAATTTCCCTTTCTTCCTCCTAAATAGGGATGGCCATTAGAAGTACTTTTGGCCAGTGGGACATCAGTTAGGAGTTTATGGTCATTTGTGCTTTCCTGTTAAGAGGGGATAGTTGCCCCTAGCGTAGCTCCTTTAATTTTCTTCCTTCCTGTGTGGAACTTGTCTGAAGCTATGGTAGCTACCTACAGACCATGAAGTGATAAATCTGAGGGCAAAAGGAAAGATAGCAGAACAGCAAGGTGGGAATAAATGAGGGTTCTGATGGCAGCTAGAACAAACCTATCAATTGCCTATCTAGACTTCTTATTCTGCAAGAGAAATAGACTTTTAGTTAAGTCAGAAATTTCTTTTTTTCTTGCAGCAGGAAGCATTCTTAACTTAGAAGAATAGCCATTACTATTTTATTCCAATTAATTTATACATATTTTCTTTAACCTTTACAAAAGCCCTAAAAGGTACCTGCTGTTGCCCTCATTTTTCATATGAAGAAAATAACCTTCACAAGGTTTTGATGCCTTGTACAAAGTCATACAGGCAATAAAAATCCAAGTTTAATTTCAAGCTTAGGCCTGTCTGAACTCAGAGTCTGTGTTTTGCACAGGACAGACGATGTGACTTGATGTGCTCTCAAGAGCAGGAACTGGGTGTGTCACAGGCAAGCCTCACTCAATAGATGCTATAAGAAAGGAGGAGGATAAAACAGATCATTTTCTCCCCTATTCCTTGCCCTCACCCCTACCCTACACGATTAGGGTAAGGGTTGCTCCCCTTTTTCTCTACAATGGAATACTCCTCCAATGTCAAGTTGAAATGTTCAGTTCAGCAAACATTATTTTCAATCCACTGCCTATTTCATGCTTAATTGTACAAGTTACTCCCCATGAACAATGTAGATATGACTAAATATATGGCTAGTGGGGCAAGGTAGATACATAAATAGATAATTTGGGCCAGGCATGGTGTCTCATTCCAGTAATCCTAGCATGCTGGGGGGCCAAGGTGAAAGGATTGTTTGAGCTCAGGAGGTTGAGACCAGCCTGAGCAAGAGCGAGACCTTGACTTTACTGAAAAAAATAGAAAAACTAGCCAGGCATGGTGGTGGGCACCTGTAGTCTCAGCTACTCAGGAGGGGGAGGCAAGAGGATCACTTGAGCCCAAGAGTTTGAGGTTGCTGTGAGCTATGATGATGCCACAGCACTTTACCCAGGGCAATAGAGTGAGACTCTGTCTAAAAACAAACAAACAAAAAAAAAAAAAAAAGAAAGAAAGAAAATGAATAACAACAACAAAACCATTAGTAAGGGTATGACTCCTATACAAACGAAAGTAGAAACAATTTTTTTAAAGACAACATCTAATGAGCAGCATATGTAATTCTGAAGGGCAGCAACCAAGTTATTCATACTTAAAAGTCCTCAGTTGATGCAATCAACAATTATCAACATGCTATAGGGAAAAGTAACCAATAAAATAGAACAACTTTCCAAGTAAGCTTATCCTTAACTTCCCAGAAGTAAAGGGCATGAGTTTCTAGGGTGAAAGGGCCCACTAGGTAGATGAACATGATCCATACCAAGTGAATCCATACTTTAGCGAAATTTCATAAAATGAGAGAAGACTGCATAGTTTTAGAGAAAAAGAATTAATTTCATGCAAAGAGTTAAAATGAGAATAGCACTGAATTTTTCAGTAATACTGGAAGCAAGAAAACAATGAATCAATACCTTTAGAAATTTGCAGGAATTAATTTCCAACCTAGAATCCTATACCCAGGCAAAGTATCAGTTAAATGTGAAAGTAAAATAGCAACAGTTTCATACATGCAAAGACTCAAAAATTTACTTCCCATAACTTTTTCTTGAGAAGCTACTAGACTATGTGCTCCATAAAATGAAGGCATACAAGAGAACAGGTTGTTTGCACAGAGGGGAAGAGATGGGAATGTCAGAATGCCAACACGCACTAGGGAGAGAAATTAGTTTAGATTGGAGGACCAAGAACTCCATTTTGGAGGGCTGAGGTAGAGACTAAGAAGGAACTAATGATTGCCTTATAAATTTTGAAGAAAATGTATTTCGGAAGGGTTTTACAGAGCCATTACAATACTCTATGTGGGAAGAAGTAGCATTAGATGCCTAAAAATTAAGCAAATGAAAATAATAATTTTCTCCAAAAAAGTTGCACAAAAAACCCTTTACAATCATAGGTCACAGCTTAGATTTGCAGTGAACAATTACGTAGTTATAGCAATGTAAACACAATATTGATTTAATTTAAAATGTGATATAATTTATGAAAACACAAAAGAACTGAAAATTTTCCATGTTTGTCCATGAAAGTCCTGTCCCCTACAGCTGTTCTTCCTCACTGTCCTAGCACATGACCTTAATTCCTCCACCATCCCCAGTCCCCCACCCCCCACACCCTCCATAAAATCCAAATTATCCAAATAACAACTGCCAATCTCCAAGAACAACTTCTCTTTCTTCTAAGAATCATCAATGAACAACTATATCTGAAACCAGCTAAACTTTGGATCCTCTGGCCAAAGTCCTATGATACATTTAAACGAAGTAGATTCTCACAGAAGCTTTCTCATGCCTGGAAGTTTTGAATAAAGAGCTTTGCAAATGGTGCTCTAATTTCCTTCCACACATTATATTGCAAAAATGAAAGCAGAAATGAGAGGGAGTGGGATAAGAGAATTATATCCTTACCTATAAAAAGAGTAAGTCAACAGATTTTTTTTTTTGAGACAGAGTCTCACTTTGTCACCCTTGGTAGAGTGCTGTGGCATCACAGCTCACAGCAACCTCAAACTCTTGCGCTTAAATGATTCCTTTGCCTCAACCTCCCACGTAGCTGGGACTACAGATGCCCACCGTAACACCTGGCTATAAGTCAAGAGATTATTTCTAAAATTAATAAATCAAAAACTGGTAACACAGGCTAATTATCTGTACATAGGGAGGTAAGAGATCAAACAGCCAAGAGCTGAAAGTAATTGTACCTGGGGCATGGGACTGTGTTTTAGTTATCATCTTGTAATATGCTCTAATTCGTAATATAGACAAATGTATTGTTTTGATAATAATTTAACAATTTTTTAAAAGTCAAACAATTTTTAAGATACAATTACATAATCAAGAGTGTCTACATGTTATCCCAACCAAATCATCCCAATATAGAGATATAGAAAATTTCTTGGTTGGCTAAGGATTGGACAGAAAAGGTCAATCAGTTGCATGATTTTTCTTCATGCAACTCTTTTATACTTGATGCTTTTTCTTTTATACTCTTTTTCTAAATTTTGTTTTCTCCTCACTTGAGGCTCTTTTTCACTAAAGTTTTGCTTTTCTCTCTAATCTTCAGTTCTTCCCGCCATCTGTACCTTACCTCTCTTCCCACCTTTATTTTCTCTACGTCTTGGCTGATGCTCTTATTCATAGACCTGCCTCAGGTTATTTATATTTTTGTCTCTTAATTTACCAAACAACTAGCTGAAATAATTTGTCTTTTGACAACTTGGCCATCTGTAAAACTGATTTACACTCCTCAGGATGATTTATAAAAATGCTGAGCTAAACTTGAAGTTCTTAAGAGACAGGAATGTAAGATCTGTGTTGTGCTCAGAGTTGTATACTATTATCTTTCTAAGTAATTTGAATATTTCTTTTTCTCCTGAAATTTATAACTTCAATTGTAATGAATTTCTTCTAGCATGACAATAGGAAATGACAAGATATAGAATGAAATCTATTAATATTTTATGAATAGTTTGTCTTTTCCACAGCTGAAAGAAAATCAGCCAATAAATTAATGCTCTTCAATCCCTAGATAAGTACAGTGACCATATTCAAAGAGTGAAATTAGATTTAACATTTCCATTTTTAAGTTTCTTAAAATAGAACTATATCTGTGTTTAAAAACATTAACCTATTAGAGGAAAAAAAATCTGTTTTTCTCTTTTTATTTATTTTATTTCTCTTTTTTAATTTTTTTTTTTGGAACAGAGTTTTACTATGTTGCCCTGAGTAGAGTGCTATGGCATCACAGCTCACAGCAACGTCAAACTCCTTGGTTTAAAAGCAGTTCTCTTGCCTCAGCCTCCCAGTAGCTGGGACTATAGGCGCCCGCCACAAAACCCAGCTACTTTTTTGGTTGCAGTTGGCCCTGGCCGGGTTTGAACCTGCCAGCCTAGGTGTACGTGGCTGGCACCGTAACCACTGTGCTATGGGCTCCAAACCTGTTTCTCTCTTTTTAAAATTGTAAATCTGGCATGCACCTTAGTCCCTGCTACTAGGGAAGCTGAGGTGGGAAGATTGGTAGTGCTCAACCTGGGCAACAAAGTGAGACCCCCCCTCTCTAAAAGACTAAACAAACCCCCAAAATACTATAATTGTGGAGGTCTTCAAGTTTTTCAATCATATGCTATCAGTGTGTAAAACTTATTTATAGGATTCAAAGTTCAGAAATTGTGGATGTGTAAAGAATTATGGTTGTGAGTAGGGTGCCGGCCCCATATACTGAGGGTGGCAGGTTCAAACCCAGACCCAGCCAAACTGCAACAAAAAAAAGTCGGGCATTGTGGCGGGCACCTGTAGTCCCAGCCACTCGGGAGGCTGAGGCAAGAGAATCGCCTAAGCCCAAGAGCTGGAGGTTGCTGTGAGCTGTGCAACAGCACTCTACCGAGGGCAATAAAGTAAGACTCTGTCGCTACAAAAAAAAAAAAAAAAAGAAAAAAAAAGAAAAAAGAATTATGGTTCTTCAAAGACACCAACATTTGCTCAGAAAAGTAATTTTAAGTTATTTAATTTATTTTTTTGAGACAAAGTTTCGCTCTGTTGCCTGGGCTAGAGTACTGTAGCTTACTTATAACAACCTCAAACTTCTGGGTTCAAGCGATCCTTCTGGCTCAGTCTCTCAGCTGGGACTACAGAAGCCTGCCACAACACCTCGCTAATTTTTCTGGTTTTGATAGAGATACAGTCTTACTCTTGCTTAGGCCTGAGCTCAAGTGATCCTCCCACTTCAGCCTCCCAGAGCCATAGGATTACAGGTGTGAGCTAAGAAAAGTATTTTAAATGGTACCACTGCTTGCCCCAAATTAAGTCTTCTTAGCTAAAAACTTAAGGCTAAACTGAAAAAACAAAGGGCTCTATGGACTATCTGTAGTTTTTAGTGGGGAATTTAGATTTCATATAAACTTGCCTTTATTTTAAAAACAGATTAGTGGTTAAAAAACTACACGCACCTTAAACCAAATACCCAATCCACATTTTTTCCTACACAGAAGGAGGCCTCTCTGAAGGTTTTTCCAGGCTCACCACTTAACAGTGGTCAAGCCAAAAATAAATCCATGAGGTTTCACTAGGCAAATTCAACAATATACCAAAAACACCAGTCCATGGAGGGCTGGACTCAGCTTTTCCCCCAATATCCTCTCCCATGCTTCCCACCCACATTCTGCCATCTCCTAATTAGAAAGCTAATTAGGATTCCAAATTTAAATGCTGAATGGAGAGGGAGATCTGGGCCCAGGCCAGGATTCCTGGATCATCTAATAACTCTCCTCTGTCCTCTGTTAGTGCAGTGAGCTGTGGGAAGAGAGCTCGGTAAAGAAGGTATGGGGCTATATGACTTGCTGGAGGGCTGTATTTACTCTCGTTTGTTTGAGAGGGAAGATCTGTGGCACAAATTGAAAACGCTGAAAAGATAAAATTAAAAACCAAAAACATATCTTGGGACTTAGCACTATAAGGAAAAAAACCCAAGAACCTTTTTATGAGCTCAATTATTACCAGGTTGACACAAGGGGACCAGAGGAGTTCCTCTCAAGAACAGTTCCTGGTTCTAGCCAGGCAGCCTCTCAATAGCGCAGGGCAACTTCTTCAGTTACCATGGCAACCAAAATTAGAAGTGCTTTTGCAACACTAACAGAAACCATCTTTTGAAGTGATTCTGTGAATCACATTGAATACTGATGATGCAAGCTTGTATGATACATATTTTTTAATCATTAAAAAACCATATGACCATAAACAAATATTCATTTTAAGATTCCCATTTGACATCTCAACTTGGGGTAAATTTTTTCATCTGGTTTTGTTTGTTTCCCTTTTGGATTCCCGTGGTCTCGTGTGCAAACGTGATTTGTTTAACTTCTAAATTTGTCTGAATTGCACGAGTGAGATCTTAGAATGTGATTCATTCTCTCTTATTTTGAAAAGGGATGAGGAATAGGGTGGGGGAGGGTGGGTAGACAGAGAACCCTCTTGTCTACTGTACCGGGAAGGAAGAAAACAGGGGACAGAGGGGGGACAGAGGGAGAGAAGGAGAAAGTGAGAGTTTTCTCTCTTCTGGGGAGGAGGGAGGCCGAGCAGGAAGGGAGGGAAGGAAAAAGAGTGCAGATAGCGGAATCTTTGCTGTCCCTGTGAGAGCTGAGAGCACCTTTATCTATTCCTTGACTTTCCCACGTGCCCAGAGGTGTCAGGCACACAGAAGCTGATCAGAAATGACATTTTAAAGACCCAGTTGTGATCTCTTCCTGGCCGTATCGCGGAGTCCTCGAGCTTCTAATACTATTCCGGGAGAGAGATCCTGAAGAGGAAGAGGCTCCCCCTTACTTGGAGCAGTCTGTCCAAACAAGTACCTCTCTTTGGGGAGCGTCGTGCTGTGGGGCGTGATGGCGGGTTTCAGTTCCCAGGGCCTCAGCTGTTGGACGTCGATTATCTCCTCCGTCAGCCTCTGCGGGTGGAGAGGTCACGCAGGTCCTCGGCCCTTGTTAAAAACTATCCAGATCTGGTCTCGCGCTCGGGTCCCGCGCGCCCAGTGTGCGCACAGCGCGGCGCTGAGCCGCCCCCCGGCTCACGGGCGGGTGCGCCCTCAGACACGGGTGCCCGCATCACACAGGAACGCGGTGCACTCACGCCACATGGACCCGGGGGCAGCAGTGACAGGGCCACACGCGCGCGGGCACGCCCTCTCCCCCAGCGCGCGGCGGGCCCGGCTGGGGACGCCCCCGGAGCGCCTAACCTTCTCCAGCCCCCCTTCGCCGGCGCGCCCCGCCGGGACTGTCTCCCTTTCTCCCTCGGGCCGCAGGATCAAAGCCTGGTCTGCAGCCTGGTCCAGGCAGGGCCGGCGGGGTTGGGAGCTGGCGCCGAGCCCCACGGCCCCTAGCTTACCTCGGCGGCGGGGCCGGCTCGCGGGCTCTGCTGCGCGGCCCCCGCCAGGCGCTCGCGGAGGTCGGAGCTGAGCGGGCGCGGGCGGAGGGCGGGTGTCCGGGCTTAAGCGCGGCGCGGTCGCGCCTGAGGCTCCCGGAGCTGTCAGGAGGGGCCGACCTGACAGCGCTCGGCCGGGGTTCGGCCGAGGGCGGGGGGCGGGAGGGTGGGACTGAGACGCCCCGCAGCGTTTCCTGAAAGGCCAATCCAGAGCCGGGGGCTGGCCTGGGCGAGGAGGCGACAGGGGGCCGTCGGGCGCAGGGACGCTGGCCTGGGCCTTGTGGGCTGGTTTCTATGGCAGCCAGGAGGGAGGGGCGGGAGGGAGGAGGCGCGGGGACACCCATGGCAGACACTGTGGGAAGGAGTTTGGGCCTGCGGCAAAGAGAACCCCTTCCTAGAGAATCGGGAGCGGCGACACAGCTGAAATCAGGCTGACACAGCTGCCGGGTGGCTGAGCTGCTCCAGCTCTTGAGCGAGGGTTTCCGTGTCCTTGGGAGACCGTGACCCAGTAATCCTCCCAACAGAAAGGGGGTTTCAGCACACCACCGCGACAGCTCCTCAGGGTGAGTCTGGCAGGGTTTAGGCTCTGCAAAAAGAAGGCTAATGTCACCCTCTGCCTGGATTCCTGGCACACATCAGGCTTGGCTCTCCTGGTACGACTTAGCCAGTGGCTTCCTAATCTGACCACTCACAACTATGACCTTCTGATTAATGGTGGGTGTTAAATATTAGTTTTGCATTTTATGTTCCAGGAATGTGATTCACAGAATACTAAACAATATAAATTATTTATTGACATTTAAGGTCTCCCCTTTTTTACCGAGCAAAAAACTGAGTTCAGACAGGTCAGTTAACTTAGCAAGGGTCACACAGCTAGCTGGTTAAATAACAGAGCCAGGACTAGATGCCCTAAGTCATAGTTCTACGAGCATTCTTTCTACCTCCTCATGCTCCCCAATCTGTATGCATGATTGCCAGGGCAATAGTTATAAGAGCAAAAGTGCTGAGAAGTAAAATAACACGTGCCTAAAATCTTTCAATGGTAGAAATTAGGAAACCCTCAAATTCCTTTTTTGCTATTTTCCAGGCACTATAATAAATGCTTTTAGAGAGTAACTGATTACATCCTCACACTAAGCCATGAGTTAGTGTTATTGCCATCTTTGTTTTGACAGATAAGGAAACTGAGGCCCAAAGAGGTTATGACTTGCTCAATATCACACTGCTATAGAACGCTGGTGCTGGGGCTCTAACTCAGGCAGTGTGATGCCAGATTCAGTGCTGTTCTTTACTGCCGGTACTTAATCTGTGCTGCCTCTTTGTGTGATGATTAAAGGGGTCAGGGATAGGAAGG
Organism: Perodicticus potto; assembly: GCA_963574655.1. Classification (NCBI taxonomy): domain Eukaryota; kingdom Metazoa; phylum Chordata; class Mammalia; order Primates; family Lorisidae; genus Perodicticus; species Perodicticus potto. The sequence goes on along the minus strand of CAUYRH010105250.1, from coordinate 2,033 downwards.
GCTAGAAATAAAACCTTGGACAGCTCCACGCACCGGCCATTGAGATTGGCAAGAAAACCAGAAGAACCCGAAATGATCGCTTCCTTGACTTATGAAAGTGGTTATCTATTTTTGTAAGATAAGGGCTCTCTGTAAGAAAGGTTTGTTTTTAAAGGCAGGTCCTCCTCAAAAAGAAAGGATTTTTTTAAAAGAATAATCTTTAAAACAGTACATGCCGTTAGTCTATTGATTTTCTAAAGCAATAAAATATAGGGTGAAACTACATTTTTTTAAAGCTATGAAACACTCCTTGAATCCAGCAACGTGGCAATATACAGTATAAAATTTCCCTGAGAAATTGCTTAGAAACCAAGAGCCTCAAACTTCTAACCTGACACAGACTGTGGCAGAGGTCCTCACACTCATGCCTCCAGAGAGCACCCGTGGAACAAAGTTTAATGTTAGATTCTAGTGGCTTATAAGCCTACCACAAAAAAGGAAAACTTAAAGCGCCACTAGAAATCACTTCTAGAGTCTGCTGGCAGACTCCATTCTAGGAGCTCCCCCTGCACTTTCCTTTCTATTTTAGTCTGACGCAGGGCTGCTTCCTTCAGATCAGAACCTTCCTTTATGTTTTTCTTTCCCTTGGAGTCCTGCCCACCCCTCTCCAGTCATGTAAGACTGTCCACACATTTAATCTTTCACTAGAGAAAAAGTGTGTTTTTTTTTCTTCTAGAAAGGGCCATTGGACATTAGACTGATTACAATGTAACAGAATACAGAAGTTTAGCATCCTTATTTTGAGTGGCAAGGAGGAAATATTTTCAACATACTAGGCAAAAACAGAAATCACAGAACAGAATAATACAAATTTGTGATATGTAAGACTGTAAGGAAATACACCAAATATTAGAAATGTTTTTTGTTACCTGATAGAATCACAAATCTTTTTATTTTTGTTTTTTGAGACAGAGCCTCAAGCTATCACCCTGGATAGAGTGCTGTGGCATCACAGCTCACAGCAACCTCCAATTCCTGGGCTCAAGCGAGTCTCTTGCCTCTGCCTCCCAGGTAGCTGGGACCATAGGCGCCCGCCACAACGCCCGGCCATTTTTTGGTTGCAGCCGTCATTGTTTGGCGGTCCCAGGCTGGATTTGAACCTGCCAGCTCAGGTGTACGTGGCTGGCACCTTAGCCCGTTGAGCCACAGGCACCGAGCCAGAATCACAAATCTTTTAAATGATCTTAATACTTTTCAATGGGACTTTTTTTTTTTCATTCTGTAGAATGGGCATATGTGTGAGAAAAATATTATTTTCCAAAATAATTGATGAAACTGTAAGACCTATAAAGATAGTGTAGGGAGTTCCATGGTTATTGGGAAGTCCTTTCAATTTTATTTTCTAAACTCTGCTCCCCTTTTTTGGTAAGGAGGACGTCAAATACATGCTTAGAAACAACACCAGATGATTCTAATGCAGGAGGTATTTGGTTTATTTGGTCTGTGCTTTGGACATTAATGGTGGATAAAATTTCAGACTTTTGAGTCATAGAGCTCCACCACATGCTAGCTCTATGACATTCTTTGATTTAAAGCATTTTTAGCTTCAGCTTCCTCATCTGTAATCTAGGGGTTCTTGTGAGAATTAGCGAGATAAAGGTTCTAGCAAATAGTAAACTAGATTTTCTTAACCTGGAGTCAATAAGCTTGGGGTGGATGACGGGAGGATCTCTTACTGAAAGTGTGTTAAAGTATGCTTCTTTCTGGCTCAGCACCTGTGGCTCAAGTGGCTAAGATGCCAGCCATGTACACCTGAGCTGGTGGGTTCGAATCCAGCCCGGGCCCGCCAAACAACAATGACGGCTACAACCAAAAAATGGACGGGCGTTGTGGTGGGCGCCTGTAGTCCCAGCTACTTGGGAGGCGGAGGCAGGAGACTTGCTTGAGCCCAGGAATTGGAAGTTGCTGTGAGCTGTGATGCCACAGCACTCTATCCAGGGTGACAGCTTGAGGCACTGTCTCAAAAAAAAAAAAATGCTCCTTTTATCACATTC
>CAUYRH010105249.1:0-17296 GCA_963574655.1 Perodicticus potto | reverse complement strand
GGGCTCAAGCGAGTCTCCTGCCTCCGCCTCCCAAGTAGCTGGGACTACAGGCACCCGCCACAATGCCCGGCCATTTTTTGGTTGCAGCCGTCATTGTTGTTTGGCGGGCCCGGGCTGGATTCGAACCTGCCAGCTCAGGTATATGTGGCTGGTGCCTTAGCCTGTTGAGCCATAGGCGCAGAGCCCACTTACTGTGTTCTTAGCAGTGCAGAAGCTTTTTAGTTTGATCAGGTCCCAGTAGTGTATTTTTGGTACTGCTTCAATTGCCTGGGGAGTCCTCCTCATAAAAAATTCACCCAGGCCAATTCCCTCAAGAGATTTCCCTGCACTTTCTTCTAATATTTTTATAGTTTCATGTCTTAAGTTTAAATCTTTGATCCAGTGAGAGTCTATCTTGGTTAATGGTGAAAGGTATGGGTCCAGTGTCAGTCTTCTACAGGTCGCCAGCCAGTTCACCCAGCACCATTTGTTAAATAGGGAATCTTTTCCCCACTGAATGTTTTTAATTGACTTGTCAAAGATCAAGTAACGGTAAGTAGCTGGGTTCATCTCTTGGTTCTCTATTCTGTTCCATACATCTATCTCTCTGTTTTTGTGCCAGTACCATGCAGTTTTGATCACTATTGATTTATAGTACAATCTCAGGTCTGGTAGCGTGATTCCTCCTGCTGTGTCACCACACTTTGAATCACCAAGGGTCCTGAAGAGGATCTCTAAAACACAATGGCCCCCATTCTTCCTCCTGGTGGGGAGGTCACTTTGTGGACTTAAATCCTCCAATCAGGAAGCTGATAATGGACACTTTCATAGATGATGTCCAGTGACAGCTGGATGAATAATTTATCTGCTCCTGTTTACTGGAACTAAAAAGAAGAAATGAAGAATATGAGCCATTTAAGAAGGTTGTCTAAGTTAAAAAGAAATACATCTTTGCAGTCCTTGCCCCTGACTTACATGCCTAAAGTAGTGTCTGACTCACTAAATGCTAAAGAAAGCAGCAGGGGAAGGACAGGGGAACAGGAAAGACATGAGACATGTCAAACACAAAAGGCAAAATGGCAGACTTAGGCCTGGCAGGGCGGCTCACGTCAGCAGCCCTAGCACTTTGGGAGGCCAAGGTGAGAAGATTGCTTGAGGTCAGAAGCTTGAGATCAGGGTGAGAAAGAGCGAGACTGTCTCTACGGAAACCAGAAAAAATTAGCTGGGTGTGGTGGTACATGGCTATTGGTCCTCCCTTCCCAGGGGCATTTGTGGAGTTCCTGCCCTGTGCTGGGCACTGGGTTTTTGCTCACTGAGCAGGGATGACAGTCACAGGACAATGTGATACCTTACCTCTCTCTGGGCCTGTTTCCCCATTTGCAAAATAAAGTGTTTTCGGGCCAGAGGCACCTGGTAGGCCAAGGCAGGAGGATCCCTTGAGCTCAGGAGTTTGAGACCAAACTGAGCAAGAGTGGGACTAAAAATAGAAAAAGAATTAGCTGTGTGTGGTGGCTGGTGCCTGTGGTCCCAGCTACTCCGGAGGCTGGGCGGGAGGATCACTTGAGCCCAGAAGTGTAAGGTTGTTATGAGTTAGGCTGAGGCCACTACATTCTGGGGGTGGGGAGTTGAGGGTGACATGAAAGAGTGAGATTCTATCTCCAAAAAAAAGCGTTTTCAAAAACAAATATTTTAAGTAGCTAAACTGCCTCTATGTGTAAAGCATGGAAATAATGGTTTAATGTGTGTATTGCATTTATTTTATGACATTAAACTTACAGTATTTGCTAGTTATATGGTCAGTGAGAACAATGAGGTTGCTTTGATGATTTTAACTTTGGAAATGAAATGTTTTGGATGACAGTTGTAGTCTTTTTTTTTTTTTTTTGAGACTGAGTCTCAATTTGTTGCCCCCTATAGAGTGCTTGTTCCATCATAGCTCACAGTAACCTCAAAACCTTGGGCCCAAGTGATTCTCTTGCCTCAGCCTCCCAAGCAGCTAGGACTACAGGCACCTGCCATAATGCCTGGCTAGTTTTTAGAGACGGAGTCTCATTCTTAGTCAGGCTAGTCTCAAACTCCTGAACTCAGGTGATCCACCTGCCTTGGTTCCCAGAGTGCTAGGATTAGTTGTAGTCACCTGGTGACAGTTGTAGTCTTAACTACCATGGCATGCTGAGCATTAATGAATTTAGGTGGTTATGAAAATATTCTATCTTGTGACAGTTTGCATACCATATTCACAATCGGTGGCCTTTTTGTGAGCAATCTACCTTGCCTTCTCAGAATATGTGTCACTGGAGATGACAGGAGAGACTGTATCCCAAGGTCTGCACAAAGCTGGGTGTTCGGGCACCTCAGGTCCTTGCAGTGAGGCGTGCCAGGGTTAATACTTGGTTTGCAGCTCATTTGAGCTGGTGTGATGTTTTTATAGTTTAAAACTATAACACTTAGGAAAAGTATCAAACCTTTATTGCTCTAGACCTTTGTTCTCCAACCCACTAAGAGCCTTTCAGCAGCACCAAGGCTCGTGAAAAGTGATTTTTAAACCAGGCCCCAGCACTTTTAGACATCAGCCAGCATCATTTCAAAAGGCACGCGTGTCTGTGGATCGTCATCTGCCCATCTGTGTCATGTTTGGCTCTTTGTTCTGCCTCAACCTCCAGTGTCCTCATGTGACCAAGACTGGACCTGGGAAACTGGAGCCTGTAGGACCATCATGGGCTGAGTCAAGCTGGAGGAAGAGCTGCCATTGGAGCGGCACTTGTCTCCCTTCTCAGTCTCCGGGAACAGACTAGAGGGCCCTGGGCCTTCCTAGGAGTATCTGAAGATCCTACCTACCTGTTCCTTCCTTCCTCAAACTGGCTCTGCAGTTATAGGGGTTGTTTGGGAAGAGGGACTGTTGTACAATAAAGGGGGATTTCTTTCTGAAACTCACACCTGTCCGTGTCCCACTTCTGCTGAAGGGGCTTCCCCACTGGCCTGGGATGAAGGACAGACTTGTTACTGTCACATGTGTGGCCTTGTCTCTTGATGCTCCTTTTACTGACTGGCTCAGTCCATGCAGGCTGCTATAACAAAAATGCCATCAACTTGAGGGCTTTTCTCACAGTTCTGGAGGCTGGAAGTCCAAGGTCAGGGTTCCGGTCACTTTGCTTCCTGGTGAGGCCCCTGTTTCTGGTTTGCAGGTGGCTGCCTTCCCACTCACACGGTGCAGAGAGAAAGTGGAAACAAGCTGTCTTATGTCTCTTCTTGGAAAGGCTTCACTCTCATGACCTAATTCCCTCCCAAAGTCTCCACCTTCCATAACCATAACATTGGGAAGCCAGGTGCAGAGGCTCACCCCTGCTGAAAGAGTCACAAGACTCAAGTAACCACACCACCACCACAACTAGCACTTGGGGAGGCCAAGGTGGGGGATTAGTTGAGCACAGGAGTCGGAGACGAGCCTGAGCAAGAGCGAGACCCCGTCTCTATTAAAAACAGAGAAACTAGCCTGGCATGGTGGCGCATGCCTGTAGTTCCAGCTACTCAGAAGGCTGAGGCAAGAGGATTGCTTCAGCCCAAGAGTTTGAGGAGATTGTGAGCTGTGATGCCATGGCACTCTACCCAGGGCGACAGAGTGAGACTCTCAAAAAACAAAACAAAACCCGTAAGGTTGGGGATTAGGGTTTCAGCATGGACTTTGAGGGACACAAACACTGACCCACTGACCCTCATTTAGGGAACTGTCTGCCTTTCCTGTATTGGGCAGGACCCCTGCCCCTCCTGTCCGCACACTGTGCCCTCTGCCTTGCAGGCCTTGTCTGCTGCTCGCGGCGGCTCAGGCTCCTCTCTTACCCTGTCAGGTAGCTCCCTGCACATCTCTGTCACAGCCCTGGCCACACTATGTGACTGTTGCCCCTCAGTCTTTCTGTTCCACTGGCTGGGGCTCTGTGGGGCAGAGTTGTGTGAGATTCATTTTTTAAGGTCTCTATGCTCAGCTTAGGGCCTGGCATGGGGCAGGCACCAGGATGCCGTTGAATGAATGTAGCTCGCATTCCTGCTGCGCTTCCTGCCTAAATGCCCTTCAACCTTTCCGTGACTCCTGCTCCTCTGTCTTCATGTGCTGATTTCATCACTGCCAGGGCCCACTTCACACGTCCCTTCCTTCACTCTGCTGGCCCCAGTTGTCACCTGGGTTTGTCACAGCCTCTTTCTCACTCTACTAGGGGCTCCTCGGGGTATGGGGGAGCCAGTGGGACACCCGGCCCCGGGCTAGCACATTCTGCAGATGTCTGCACCTGAGAAGGTCATCCTTGACCTTCGTTTTCTACTGAGCTGGTGGGAGGTAACCTGGTAGTCCCCAGACGGTAAGCTCTTCTTGTACTCCAGTCTCTCCCTAGCTGCTCAGCATTCTTTTTCTCTCTGCTTTCTGGAGCTGCTTTCTTGAGAGGAGGCGTGACATAAGTGACTCCGTGTCCCCTTCCCCCACCGGCATGTCTCACAAAGCTTTGTGCACACAGCAGGTGCTAGGTAGGTGTCTGGTGAGGCGTGCCCTCGGCATATCAAGCGGCCCTGGGTGGCTGGTGTAGAAAGGATATGGAAACCACGGAAGGAAATTGCCCCTGCTCGTTCTTGGTGGTGTGGTTACTTGAATCTTGTGACTCATTCAGCAGGGGTGAGACAGAAATGACCCAAAGGCTGGGGCCTTTTCTGGGACTTCTTAAGGGGCCCTTGAATATTAATAAAGGGGAGATTCCAAAATGATGCCAGGATGTCCCAAGTGTCAGCAAGTAGCGATTGGAAGAACAAAGGCTTTGTATTCAGGTAAGGACTTCAGCAAGTCATTTACCAACTTGCGAGCTGAATTTTCTTCCTTATAAATTGAGGAAAATAATATTTCTTCAGGAATGTGTAAGCATCAAGATTGCATGTGTAATGCAACTGAGGTCTTGTATCAAGTCCTAGGGATGCAGAATGGCTGGGGCTTAGCTCGTGGGCCTCCCTTGGATACCACAGGTTCTAGACCACCTTTGTGGCTCCTTCCTCAGGTCCAAGTGTAATACCTGACACCTGAAAACAATGTAGTGGAACAGGTAAGGACACGGACAGAGCCAGACTTCCTGGCTAGCTGGGTCATGTTAGCCAAGGTACTGCACCCCTTTTGATGACACAAAAATGGGACACTAAGAATGCCTATATCATAGGACTGCGGTAACTGGTATTATGTGGTGCATGTTATTGAATTTTACTGAATGCTGTTTGATGGGCGAGGGCGTGGTACTGGCATATCGTCCCCATTGCCAGTCCTCACCTCTCCTGTTGAGCCCCTAGTAAGATTTTACAATGAAAAGCGCAAGAAAAAAAAAAAATCTCCACGTGCACAGAATGTTCTAAAGGCAACTTCATTATGTTCTCTTGAATGAAGATAACAACTCTCATCCCTCTGATGAGAAGTTTTGGTATGTTCTGAATATGAGTAGCAATATTATCAGAAATTGTGTTTGTGGGTGTGTTTGGTAGGGAGTAGAAGTAGGTGGTTTTCTGATGATATTGGAAGCATTTCATGAACCGGAATATTTTGGAACTACTGTTTTATGGAAGTGCCTGGTTTACAGTAGGATCTTATAAATGGCAGCTATTACTTTAGCTGTTGCTTTTGGGCCCAGGGACAGAAGTGAAGCCTTGAGCGATCCATGGAGCCTGACTTGAGGTCGCCCCTGGGCCACTTCCTTTCTCTTGTTCTCTGCCTGGCACGATGGGCAGGATCCCCTTCACAGAGGAGGTGGGTGGGCATGGGTGTGTGTGTGTGTGTGTTGGGCTTGACAGATCTGATTCCCTGTGAGTTTGTGGCTTTGTAGCTCCTCTGGCAGTTTCCAGAAGGCAGAGAAGGCAGGTGGCGGTGGATGGGGAAGGGTCTCCTTGCCTGGGCTCAGTTTTCCCGTCCCTGCATCCAGCCCGCCTCCTGGCTATAGTGTGTACTGAGTGTCCCTGGGAGGCTGCTCTGTGCCCCTCTGTAAGCCTCTCAACCACCGTGCAACAGGGCAGGCAGGAACAGTTACTGCAGGGTCAGAGTTGGTGGGTGTGGGGCTGGGGATGAGAACTTTGCCCTCACTCCACCCATGCTAGGCTGTGCAGCTGGCTTCAGTGAAGGTGTGTGCCATGAGTCCTTCCAAATTCAGCTTCCTGTGGCCTGCTGTGGAGAGGGAAGGATTTGGACCAGGTTCCAGGTGCTTTGAGGGCAGGAGATGGGGGTGTGACCTGGGCTTGGGTGGGGGCAGGTCAGTGACCCAAAGAGTATAGCAGGGCAATAACAAGGAAAAGCTGATTCCCTGAAAGGCAGCCACATCTCTCAACTCCGAGATGCAAAACATGAAGAGATCATTTTTTCATACCCCGGGGGGCGTGGCTAATACGTGGCGGGGCGGGGCTTCAGGTCCCTTCTCTCATAGTCCCCTAGGCAGCAGGTGTGGCCGGGTTGGGACAGGACGCGGAAAGCCCTGGAGTCAAGTTTGGCTTTAAAGGTCTGTGGCAGGAAGAGAGGCTGGAGGCCCTGGGAGGAGAAGTGGCAGGGTTGGTGGGTTTAGGCTTAATCTCCCCTCTTCTGCCCAAATTTGCCTTGAAGTTGAGATGTCTTGGCAGGGCACAGGAGGAGAGGAGTAGGGCGAGGCATGGCCTGCCCCGTGTGCAGAGGCTCTAAGTGAAGTGACATCGCAGGTCACACGGGCAGTGAGAGCCAGAGCTGGGATTTGATCTGGATTTGACTGACAGTGATGTTCCAGTCTCTTTTTTCCTACAGTTTTCCTGGGAGGGCCAGGAGCCTCGGCAGTCTATGAGGCTTCTTGGAGCAAGCGGTGATGTGACTTATAAACCTTTGAAGTCCCTTCTAATCTGGAGCTTACTAAATATTTTTTCCTTTGGGAAGGCTGACAGCTGTCTGCTAGCACCTCCCACCCCAAGCTTCTTTTGTGGCTTCAGGATTCCTAGGCTCTGGTCATTCTTCATGATGACAAGGTTCATGCCTTTCTCACCCTTGGCCACATTGGCTGTCAATACTGATGCAGGTTCATCCGCTGGGGGAGGGCACAGAGTGTGAGCCCTTCTGCACGTTCAGTGGAACCTTGGGTAAGTCATTCCACCATTGTGAGCCTCAGTTTTCCTACTGGTAAACATGGAGTTATTATTTTCCAACCCTAATTCTTTGACCCTGCTGCCCCCTACTGAGTGGTCCGAGTGATGTGGCTCAGGGGCAGGTACAATATTGTACCAACTTTGTAACCCGACCTTTTTAGACCTAGCGAAAAGCAGCCATTTCTGCAGAAAAGCAGCCCTGTGGTAGGGGAGATAAGGAGCTTGGTAAATTGATTAAAATGTGCAATTGAGCTAAGCTTTAGAAATTTGTCCCTGTCCCCATTAACTTGGCCTGTAAGTCCTGTCTGGTTTTATCTCTTAAAATGTTCATATTTGTGTATCACCTCGGGCCTCGTACCTTGCCAGGCCAAGGTGCAGCCTCAACACTGTCTATCTGCCTCCAGGGGCCCCTCCAGGCAGTCTTCATGTTGACTCTGGAACAACTGCTCTGAAATGCACAGAGGTCTGCCCTTTTCTGTCTGGGTAGAAACCTCTCCATGGCTCCCAGCTGTGCTCAGTGTCAAATTCTAGTCCTTTAAAAATTTATAGTCCTTCCTTCTCCTCAGTAGACCTCTGATCACTCCAGGAGAGCACCACGCCTTGGTTCATCTCTATATCTTTAGTGAGCAAAGTGTCTGGCCCTTCATAGCTTCTCAATAGATGGTAATGATGTGACTTACACTGTGTGCATATATTCAGCTGGGTTCCTCATCCTGAAACTTCTGTTGGGAATTTCAGTTATAGCTCTCTGGACAGTGGTAGTAGCACTAATTAACTATGCTATTTGGTAACTGAGCTAACAGGTTTAGAGAGAACAAGGCCTTGATGGGTCAAAATGATCATTAAGTAAATATATTTTTAACTTTTAAATCTTGCTAAGGTGAGTTCTGAGACATCTGATACTTTAATTGGAAAAAAAGTATGAGCCGTGAATCCTAACTCTTTTCCAGGTGCAGAGAGAGCCAAGGATTGGCAGGTGGGCCCTGGCACGGGCAGGGTGGGGGTGTCCCGGGGCAGCGTTCATTTGTCTGAGCAGTCTGGTAGGTGGGAAGTCCTGCCTGCTGTCAGCACGCTGGGTGAATCCTCAGCTGAAATCAGGGCACCAGTTTTATCGCCTGTGCATAGTATGTTGGTGATGAGTGATGAACGATGTGTTTGGGGTACTATCTCTTAGTGTATGCAACTTCTAGTCATTATTGCCACTGTGAATGTTGACAACTGTGTCCAAAATTACTGAAAGTATTTCAAGAAGAAAAAACAATGGCATGCACTCCCCCTCTGCTGTTGGAGTGTCCCTTCAGGCTTTGTCCAGAGGCAGTGTGTGTGTATATGTGTGTGTGTGAGTGTGTGTGTGTAGAGATGCTTGGTGGTGAGTGTGTATATATGTGTGTGTGTGTGTGTGTAGAGCTGCTTGGTGGTGAGTGTGTATTTGTGTGTGTTTGTGTATAGAGACAGAGATACTTAGTGGTGAGGAAACATTTCATTTTTTAATGTGGAATAGAGGGGCGCCTGTTTTCAGCTTGCTTATGTGTGACTGGTTGTATCACATGTGAGCTGTGTGACTTTGGTCAAGTTCCCACACCTTTCTGAGCTCTCGTGGTCTCAGCAGTCCCTCGGACAATGCCACCTCCCGGCCGGTCAGTGCTGCTGCTCCCTGGTGTTGTTGAGTTTGGCAGGTGAGGGGCACTTCCGAGGACGCTTGGTAAGGGGAGGCGGGAGCCAGGTGAAGAAGGGATTTGTCCAGGCCAAGAAGTTTGGTTTCTACCCTCGGGGCAGTAGGGGAGTCAGGGGTAATCTGCAAGTATATTTTATGGTTTTCTGATTCCTAGAAAAGCAGTGATGATCACCAAGATCAAGGGACACTGGCTCAGGACTGTGTGGCTGAGGGTAGCCATGGTTGAGGGGGCAGACGGGGCTGCATGGGTCGGGTGGAGGTAAGGAAGGGACCAGTGCAAAATGGAGTGGGACGTGTTGGCCCACCTGGGACCTGGGTGTTATGGTCTAGCTTGGGTGCAGAGGGACAGAATGGAAGACAAGGGTCGGGGCTAGGGGCCCTTTCAGGAGAGCCTGGCCAAGCTGGGTGTGTATTTTAGCTGCTCCAGGGAGTTTCAGGGAAGAGCTGGGGCTCTACAGATAGGGAAACTGAGGTTTGCAGTCGTGCTGAGACTTCTTCACGGAAGCCGGAGGTTGAGAGGCATGAGCCCGGGTCCCCTGCTCTTTCGCACCATGGCCTAGTCTGGTATGCCCAAGGATAAAGGGGATCACTGGGCTCGAACGTGTGGCTCTTGATTTCTTAAACACAGAACCAAAGACCAAGTCTGGCATCAGCCAAGGATTCATAATCCTGTCCCTATGCCCAGATCCTTTCCAGATGCCCCGGCTTGTTAGTGTCAGATTATTCTTGACCTGGTGATGATGGTTATTCTTGATTATCGTTATGTTTTACTTTTCTACTTACTTTTTTTGGGTAAGTTTTTGGTTCACAGTACCTGTGAGACCTGACTGCTCTTTACTTAGTGTTCTGAGGCCTGAATCAAGAAAAGTGATCATTTCTTATATAGACATCATTGTGTCAATTGGTGATGTTTGAATCACGGGGTATATCAATGATAAAATTTCTGATTTTGATAATTGTGTTATGATTTTGTAATGTCCTTGGTCTTAAGAGATAAAAGTTACAACATGTGGGGTGAGATGTCATGATGTCTGCAACTTACTGTCAAATAATCTATAAAAATGTACACGCCCAAACATGAGGTATGACAATTAAGTTCTCAAACTCTTTCTAAAAAAACTGCTACATACCTCACTGCTGAATATTACTGAGGTCACCTTTGAGGTCTCCCCTTGGAAAGCTGGGCACCAGTGCCAGCGGGAATGACCGTCAGAGCTGTCATCGTATGAGATGTAACAATTACGTTCACAGACTTACTGCTGCGTACTTACGTTGGCAGAAGGTTCCATAACCTTGGGATATCAGTGTCTCACGGTTGTGTTCACGGTGATGTGTCGTGGCGTCTTGCTGAGTAGCATTCATGATTGTTGTTGTGTGTTTTTGTGTGCCGTATGACGACAGCCCTGACAGTCATTCTGGAAAAAGAGTTCCAAAATTGGCTCAACACTTATAGCTCAAGCAGCTAGGGCGCCAGCCACATATACTGGAGCTGGCGGGTTCAAATCCAACCCGGGCCTGCCAAACAACAATGACAACTACAACGGAAGAAAAAAAAGAAAAAAAGAGAGTTCCAAAATCGCTTTGAAGGATGGACTAGAACTTGGCATCGGTGCACAGCTTTCCAAGGGGCACATCTTAAGGGTGTGACCATAGCGACACGTGTATTCAGCAGTGAGGCAGGTAGCACTTTTTCTGGGATGCGTTCTCAAACTGAATTGCCAATCTCATATGTATCTTTATAGATAGAAAAATCAAATGGGGGAAAATGTGAACAATTGGTGAATGTAGATGAAGGTACAGGAGAGTTCATTGTACTATTCTGGGAACTTTTCTGTTGGTTTTATGAAACTTTTAAAAATAAAAAGTATTCCTGCTGGTAGAGGCCTCTTGGGCAGCTGCTGTGTCAAAAACCTGTCTTCCCTGTGGTATTGCCCCTTTCTGTCTCTGTTGCCTCAGGCAGAGTGGACTGTGTGTTCCAGAGTTCCATTCTGGGCAGCCTCTTGGGTGCCATTTTGAGATAAAGGCAGAGGCTTTTTTCTTTTCTTTCTTTTTTTTTTTTTTTGGCCGGGGCTGGGTTTGAACCTGCCGCCTCTGGCATATGGGACCGGCGCCCTGCTCCTTTGAGCCACAGGCGCTGCCCAAAGGCAGAGGCTTTTGACAAAATTCATTCCTGCCTCTCTAGAGAAATCATTACAATTTTAGAATCTTGGCTTTCAGATGAGTTTTCCTTCAAATTTTCATTGGTTTCCTTCCCCTACCTTTTTCTTTAAGTTTTGTTACCTTTTAGGATTACTGAAGTTGTATTGATAGTTCTCCCTCATCACACTTAGAGAACAGACAGACCTTTCCTCTCTCCACCCCTCCAGTTTCCATCCTGTGGAGCAGGGTGGAGGTGGGACCTCCTGAACTGTCTCATGCTTTTGGGAAAACACACATGTGTGAGCATCTCATAGGGCTCAGTTTCTCCTTTTCCTTGTTTTTCTTTGTTCACCCAGTTAGCCTCCTGCTAACCTTGAAGACTCAGCTGGGAAGCATCTCCTCTAAGAAGTCCCAGGCTCTGAGCTCCCATCTCAGTCCAGTGCAATCATCTGATTACTAGCTGCCTCCCCTGGTAGATCTCGGGTAACACGAGGGTAGCCCCTGTTCTTGTTTCACCATCTGTACTCGAGCTGGGAGCCCAGGAGATGCACAGTGAGTGTTTGTGGAGTGAGCAGAGGGAAGGAGTCCTGGGTCAGGGAAGGAGTCGTGGGTAAGAAAGCCACATGAGCAGGGCCTTGCAGGTAAGGGAAGCTTTTGCATTCAAATGTCTCTTCCAGCCCCTGGGAACAGAGTCCTGAGGATAGAAGAGGTCACATTGGGGAATATGGTCACTGCCATCCCAAGAGTCCTCTTCCCTGGCTAATTCTTCCCTTACACTAGTTTCCTGTGTCGGCTGGGCAGGTAGGATGACCATGGGCTACCCATGGTCAGGGCTAGGGCTAGGTTCTTTCTCCTCTTAGGGCTCAGAACAGACCTAGCCAGCCACAGGCCTCAGGGGTGATAGGAAGGCAGACAGGCCAGGGCTGGAGCAGCACAGAACTTAGACACGGGCCTGTGGCTCTGGATCTTTCCATCATCCCCACTCCTTCCTCATTAAAAACACTGCTTTCTGCAGCTGGGATTTATTAATGTTATCTGCAGATCGTCTGGTCAGTACCAAGGGAACGGCTCACTGCCAGCTCGAGGAAGTTGAAAGTTCAGCAGGATGTAAAGCTGAGGGGCTGGCTTTTCAGCCAGTGTGATCAGGCAGTGTTGAGGAAAGCATCCTTTGCTCTAAGCAGCTTTCCTGAGCTCTTCTGCCAAGTCAGACCAGAGGAGTCCATGCCGGTCTGATCATGGAATCCTAGACCTGAAAAGCATTAGACCAGTGTTTCAGAAGGATGTACCTTGAGAGAAAAGAATGAGGCTAGAAATCTCTGCATAGGATGGGTCCAGGGAAGAACAGTCAGTGTCATTTGGGGAGCTCATGGAAAGATGCAAGAAATTCTGCTTTTCTGTCAGTTGTTGGCCAGTTTTTTATTTTTATTTTTATATTTTTGGCCGGGGCTGGGTTTGAACCCACCATCTCTGGTATATGGGGCCAGTGCCCTACTCCTTTGAGCCATACGTGCTGCCCACCATTTTTTTATTTTTTGTAGTTTTTGGCCAGTACCCGCTTTGAACCCACCACGTCCAGTATATGGGGCCGGTGCCCTACTCCTTGAGCCACAGGCGCCGCCCAGTTGTTGATTATTTTTGATAAATATCAGTAATCCTTGGCCATTAAACGTCTGCAGGCTTTTTGGGAATATATACATCACCAGATTTGAATCAAGCATTGTCCCTACTTAATGGAGGCATAAACTCCATTAAGTGGTGAAGTGAGTTTGTATGGTCAGGGGCTCATTCAATCCAAAAGTAATCCCCAGTTCCATGCCGGGCAGAGAGTTGGTGTTTGAAATGAGGGAAATACAGTCCTGCTCTCAAGGCCCTCTTGCTGTAGGTAGTTTGTAAGGTTGAATCACCAATATTTAAGACACTTAAGGATTCTGTCTTCCCGCATCCATTACCACGGTGCCCTTGGTATTCCCTGTAGAACACACACTGAAGAGATTTGAGATGGTTTACATTACAGTGGGCTCCGTATCCTGCTCTCTTTGTTTCTTGTGATGATGGATGTGGTGGTTGTGATGGTAGCAGTAAAGGTCATGGTGCTGATAGTGATGGTGAAGGTGGTAGTTATAGTGATGGTAGAGGTGGTAGTCATGATGGTGATGGTGTTGGCGAGGATGATGGTGGTGGTGAGGAGGGAGGTGGTAGTGTTGGTGGTGATGGTGCAGAGGAATGTGGTGGTGGTGATGGTAATGGTGAGGGTGGAGATGGCAGTGGTGGTCATGGTCATGGTGAGAGTGGATATGGCGGCATTGGTGGTGGTGGTCATGGTGAGTTGGAGATGGCAGTGGTGGTGATGATGGTGGTGATGGTGGTATTGGTGATGGTCATGGTGGTGGTAGTCATGGTGAGGATGGAGATGGCAGTGGTGGTGATAGTGGTGGTCATGGTGGTGATGGTCATGGTGAGGGTGGATATGGCAGTGGTGGTGGTGGTGGTCATGGTGAGGGTGGAGAAGGCAGTGGTGGTGATGATCATGGTGGTGGTGATGGTGAGGGTGGAGATGGAAGTGGTGGTGACGGTGGTGGTCATGGTGAGAGTGGAGATGGCAGTGGTGGTGACAGTGGTGGTGATGGTGGTAATGGTCATGGTGATGACAGTGGTGAGCAGATTATTGGTAGTGGTGAGGAAGGTAGTAGGTGTGAAGTGCTATCTCATTGTGGTTTTGACTCTGTTTCCCTGATTGTAATGCTGAGCATCTCATCTTGTGCTCATTGGCTATTTGTGAATCATCTTTGGAAAACACAATAGGTGCTGTGGCAAGTAGGCTCATGTCTGACAGGCTCCGTACTGTCGACTCTGGGAGACAACCTTTGAATAGTACCAGGAATCTGGCTAGGTCAGGTTGCCTGGTCCCAGCCACCTCTCATTTCTGGCATGCTCTTCATTAAAACATTCAGTGCCTTCAGTTATCTTTTAACTCTCAAGTTGAAGTGCTCAAAAATGAAATTTAAGACATCCACAGAGCTGTGAGAAAGCTGTGTGCCCCTGGGCAGGTCACATCTGTGAATGAGGATTGCAATACACTCACGCTGAGGGTTGAGAGAGGTGACCGACGTGACACTCTCAGCTCTGTGTCTGGCTAGGGGAAGCCCACGATTGAGGCCAGCAGTTGTCAGGAGTGATTAAGAATTTTAAGATGGCAACAAAAGAGCATTAGACTAAGTGTGGGCCCGTCAGTGCTGCACAGGCTGCACCCTTGTGAGGCCAGCCTTGGCCATTGTGCGTCCCCACTATCAGTACCATGTTCACTTTGTAGAAAGGTGGCTGTCCCAGGGTGGAGGAGGAGGTGAGGGGAAGCTGGGGGCGGGGAAGTGAGTAGAAGACAGTTGGAGACATCCAGGCCAGGGCAGAGGTGGCCTGAACGAGACAGTGGCCACTTCCAGGGCAGGGAAGGGTCGTATGAGAGGGAGTAAGTGATAACTCTGGTGGGACATGGGGACTATTTAAGGGGTATCCAGGTGGACTCACAGATTTTAGACCTGGATGACTGGTGACAGGTCAGGAGGCTGTGATCTTTGTAGAGACAAGCCCCTGAGGAGGAGGAGGGCTGGGTTTAGGGAAACACAATGGATTGCAAAAATTTGGAACACTTCCTGTCCAGCACTGAGCACCTCCCACATGGCAGGCAGAGTTCCAAGTGCTCCATGTGGGGTATTGCATGTATGGCTTGCCAGACCCTAGGGAGTAGGACTGTTTTTGCAGACAAAGAAACTAGGGCACAGAGAGGGCAAGAAACTTTGGACCACACAGCAGGTATGGTGAGCCTGGAGCCCGTGCTTTAGCCTCTGGACTCTGCCGCCTTTCAGGTGAAAGTGCACAACACCCCTTGCATCTGCCACAGGCAGAACTTGCCTGTTGGTTGGTTTTTACTCATGGTATCTGTCCTGTGCTGAAAGGAGGCACCCAGAAATATATGTCCATAGCTTAACTCGTAGAACCTATGATTATTGCCTTCTATGGTCAAAGATTTGATTGAGAGGACCTTATCCTGAGTTAGCTGGGTGGGCCCTAAGTCCAAAGACAACTGTCCTTATGACAGTGAGGCCAAAGGAGATTAGGCAGGTACACAGGTGAAAGCGATGTGAAAACAGACTAGAGTGATGCGTCCACAAGCCCAGGAATGGCAGCAACCACTAGGAGCTAGAAGAGGCAAGGGGGATTTCCCCCCTGCAGCCCCCAGAGGGAGCCAGAACCTTCTGACACTTTGATTTTGTCACAGTAATACTGAATTTTGATGTCTAGCCTCCAGAACTGCAAAAGTACACACATCTGTTGTTTGGGGTTCAGGCGAACCTTGCAGATATTACAGGCCCTGGCTGACTTGGCTGTGCAGATGCAAGCTATGGTTTTGTGTCCTGGTGAGTCTCCTCTCTGGCCATGTCACTACCTTGGTGGGCTTTCAGGCAGCTGAGAAGTCCCTTCATGCTTTAGACCAGTGGTCTATAGTAGCTTCCACTGCCCTCGAGCAGGATGAAGTCCAAGCTCACAGCTCACAAGTACCTTGGAGACCTTCCCTGGGCTCCGCTGACCTCTGAGCTTCCCATCAGGCTGACAGCCTGTGCCATTCCAGCTCATGGCTGTGGCTGAGCTCAGGGTCTGCTGTGCAAACACCAGCCCTCCTCCTCACCTCCTATCTCCATCATGCAGCCTCACATTCCTCCATTGTGTGAATCTGTGCTCAGGACATCACCGCGTCCTCACAGTTGTTCCCTAATAGGTTTCAAGCGCACACCCCTGGCCCAAACTTCCACCCTGTCTCTTGGACATGATGGTAGCTCCTGGTCTTCCCCAGCAAACCTGGCCTTCTAATGCATCCTGCACACAGCATACAGGTGCTCTTTTCAAACCACAGCCTCCATGAGGCTACGGTCCTGCTCAGAGACTGCTGTGGCTCCGGCCACCCTGGGAAAACAATGAAGCTCCCTCCTGGGCCCAGTGTTCCTGTGACCCAGGCCCTCCCTGGCTCCTTGCTCTCCTTTGGAATGCTCTCCCCCCCCCCCCCCCACTGTGTTGGCCCTTTCTTCTCCTTTAGCACTTAGCTCAGCATCACTTTTTGCTCAGAGTCTTTGGGGACGGCCTTGCCCAGAAGTGTTTGACACCCCCACTTTCTATTGGGCCAGGCTCCGTCCTTTCTGAGTGCTTATCAGTGGTGGCAGAGCCCACCAAGCGGTTGAATAGGTCAGATCTCAAAACCTGGGCCAGATTTGGCAATGCCAAGGCTGGTAGGGGTGTGTGGAGGTCAGGTGAAGTGAGTGGGTCAGTAGAGGTGGGTGAGGCGCTACCCACCTGGCGGAGAGTGTGGGGGCAGTTCAGACTCCGGAGGACCACTGGAGACAGTCTGGAAGGAGCGCTGAGGGGCAGACAGGGGCAGAGGAAGGCCTGTTTTTATTTCACTCAGATAGGAGTGACCCAGATGTGTTGAAAGCCTATGCTGGAGTGAGGGACCCTGCAGGAACAGGATGAAGGAGGGGTCTGGAAAAGGCAGAGACCAGGCCAGGAAGCAGGCACAGGGGTCGGGAGGTGAAGGGGTGTTGATTTGGGGCTGTGTTTTGAGGTTGAACCTGTCTGGTTTACAAATAACTTTTTTTCTTTATTTCTTAAGAAAGACCATTTTTTTTCTCTCTCCTTAACATTCTGTGCAGTTTATTGCTAGTTCTTTTGCTTTGGTTATACATGGAAACACCTTCCAGCTTTACCCACTAGTTGGTGTTGCAGGTATAAGGAAGGAAAGTTACTGCTTTTGACCCTCAGTGCCCACCTGGCAGCTTTGTGTGCCTGGAAGAATCCCATGGGTTTTGGCTCAGAGCTGACATCTGGACTCGCACCTGCTGGATGCTTTTTATCTCTGACCTGATTGCTTCCCTGTTTCCTTGGCCTCAACCTGTTCTGTCCTGTCTCCTTGGTGCTGCTTTTCTTTCCCTGCCCTTGTTTGGAGGTTCCACCTGTCTTTCTAAGAATTCTCTCTCTCTTTTTTTTTTTTTTGAGTTTATACTTTATCTTACTTTATTTTTTTTCAATTTCTTAGGGACTTTATATAGTTCTTTATAGTAACATTTCATGCAAATATAACTTAAGCAGCTTTAATATATATATATATATTTTTCTTTTTTTTTTTACCCAGCAATTTTAGTTGTCTTCATGGGACAGCTGTCCCAAATAACCTACCCTACTCTATTCCTGAAAGAAAGTGTCCTGTTTTATTTTATTTTATTTTTTTTTGAGACAGAGCCTCAAGCTGTCACCCTGGATAGAGTGCTGTGGCATCACAGCTCACAGCAACCTCCAATTCCTGGGCTCAAGCGAGTCTCCTGCCTCCGCCTCCCAAGTAGCTGGGACTAC
>CAUYRH010105244.1:0-23085 GCA_963574655.1 Perodicticus potto | reverse complement strand
AATTAGAGATTTCTTTCCTGGCTAGGTTAACCAAAGGTTTATCTATTTTATTAACCTTTTCAAAAAACCAACTTTTTGATTTGTTGATCTGTTGTATAATCTTTTGTTTTCAATTTCATTTAATTCTGCTCTAATTTTGGTCATTTCTTTTCTTCTGCTCAATTTGGGGTTGGAATATTCTTCCTTCTCCAATTGCTTAAGATGTCCCATTAAGTTGTTAACTTCCTCTCTTTCCGTTTTCTTGAGGAAGGCTTACAGTGCTATAAATTTCCCTCTTAGGAAAAGAGTATCCTAGAGGTTTGGATAATTCATGTCTTTGCAGTATCCCAGAGGTTCTGATAATTCGTGTCTTCATTGTCATTTTGTTCCAAAAATTTGGTAATTTCCTTCTTAATCTCGTCTATGACCCATCTATCCTACAGCATAGGGTTATTTAGCTTCCAAGTTTTTGTATGAGTATGCAGATTCCTGTTGTTATTGAGTTCAACTTTTATTCCACAATGGTCAGAGAAGATGCAAGGAATAATTTCTATTTTTTTAAATTCACAGAGGTTAGACTTGTGACCTAGGATGTGCGCAATTTTAGAGTATGTTCCATGGGCTGATGAGAAAAATGTGTATTCAGTTTTGTTGGGATGAAATGTTCTGTAGATGTCTGTTAAATCCAGATGTTGAATGCTTAAGTTTAAATCTAGAATGCCTTTGCTTAGCGTCCTTTTGGAGGATCTATCCAACACTGCTAAAGGGGTGTTAAAATCTCTGACTACTATGGAGCTGGAGGTAATCAAGTTGCTCGTGTCTGTTAGAGTTTCTCTTATAACTTGAGGCGCATTCTGGTTGGGTGCATAATATTAATAATTGAAATCTCATTGTATTGAGTAGTACCTTTAACAAATATGAAGTGTCTGTCCATGTCCTTCCTTATTTTGGTTGGTTTAAAGCCTATTGTATCTGCTAATAGGATTGCAGCACCTGATTTTTCTGCTTTCCATTTGCCTGGAGTATAGATGACCATCCCTTCACCTTGAGTCTATATTTATCTTTAAAGGTAAGAGGAGATTCTTGTATACAACAGATATCTGGCCTGAGTTTTTGTATCCAGTCAGCCAACCTGTGCCTCTTTAGAGGACAGTTTAACCCATTCACTTTAATTGAGAATATTGATAAGCCTTTTGAAAGTCTGGTGGACATTTTGAATCCTTTTGCAACTGTGGAAGTTGGGAATTGATCAAAAGTTTCTGAGTGGGTTTACTTTTGTGGTGGAGGATTACGCTGGTCATTATGGAAGATAGGTCTGAGAATATCCTGGAGAGCTGGTTTAGTTATGGCCAATTTCTTCAACATGTGAATGTCATTAAAGTATTTAATTTCTCCATCATAAATGAAACTCAGTTTAGCTGGATACAGGATCCTGGGTCAAAAGTTATTTTGTTTTAGGAGATTAAATTTGATGATCACCCTCTTCTAGCTTGAAAGATTTCAGCAGAGAGATCTGCAGTTATTCTAATGTTCTTCCCTTTGTAGGTAATGGTTTTCTTACGTCTGGCTGCTTTCAGAATTTTCTCCTTCATATTAACTTTAGTGAAATTGATTATGATGTGTCTGGGGGATGTCTCATTCAGGTTGAGTCATGCTGGAGTTCTGAAACTGCTATCTGAATTTGAGAATCTCTTGGCATGTCTGGAAAGTTTTCTTTCATAATCTCATAAAGAAGACACTCTGTGTCTTGTGAAGCCACTTCATCGCTTTCGGGGATCCCTATGAGATGAATATTGCTTTTCTTCTAATTATCCCAGAGCTCTCTGAGAGAATGATATGTTTTTGCCTTCCATTTCTCTTCCTCTTTGGAGGTTTGGGCGCATTCGAAAGCTTTGTCTTCCATGGCAGAAATCATGGCAGAAATCTTTCTTCTGCCTGCTCCATTCTTTTACTGAGGGATTCTACTGTATTTCTCAGATCTTTGAGGGCTGCAACTTCTTGTCTCAATGTGTCAAAATCTTTGGTCATTTTGTCTTTGAATTCATTGAATTCTTGAGACATCTTTTGGGTCTTTCGGATTACTGCTTGAAATTCTAATTCCATCTTTTCCTCCATTCCGCTGATCTTATTTTCTTTTTCTTTTTCTTTTTCTTTTTTCTTTTTCTTTTTTTTTTTTTTTTTTTTTTTTTTTTGGTATGACTTGGTTTTTAACACCCACCAATGGCAAAATGGGCGTGTTCCCTAATCCCTTTAGCCACAGGTGCCACACCTGATCTTATTTTCTATCCAGATTCTGAATTTGATTTCTGACATCTCAGCCATTTACCTATACAAGGGATCTTATGCTGTGTCTACCTTGTCGTTCCTTGGAGGACTTGATTTACTCTGATTATTCATATTGCCAGAGTTTTACATTGATTCTGCCTCATGATTGTTTTTCACTGTTGCCTCTGGCCATCCTCAGAGTTGGGAAGCTGTCTCTCCAAGATTAGACTCCAGCGGGATCACTCTATTGTTGCTGGAACTTTGTAGAGAGTGACCCTGTGTACCTCCTCTGGGACTACACCAGCCAGGGAGTTCTGGCTGCGCAAGCAACTCTGGAGTGTGGCACCCCCAGATCCAGCAGCAGGGCGGGGGATGGTACACATGGTTCTGGGAGTTCCAGGCACCTGGTGACTTTGACAAAGAGAGCTCATGGCTCCAGCAGTCTCTGCTGGGAGGAGGGTTCCACACAGAGGCAAGGAGGGCTCCAGAGGGATGGCCCCAGACCCATGACTTCTGGAGTGCCTGGCCAAACAGGCAGAGTTGGTGCAGAGGCAGGGAGGGTATGGGAGGGATGACACAGGTTGTGCAACTCCTGGAGTCCCTGGCCAGATGGGAGGCATGCTGAGGCCCGGCAGGCTCAGGGTGCAGAGCCATGCAGTTGGCGGTGGAATCCCTGGCAGTGGGCGGTGGTGCGGAGGGCCTGCCTGTGTGGGGCATGGGGCCGAGTGGTCACTGGGTGAGTTCCTGGCTGGGGGCGGACCTCCGGAGACCTGGCAGTCACCAGCATAGTCCCTGCCAGAAGGCAGACCTGCAGAGGCCCGGCAAGCCCGGGGTGCAGGGCTGCATTCGACAGGGGAGTTCCTAGCCGGGGGCAGACCTCCAGAGGCCTGTCAGTCGCTGGTGGAGTCCCTGGCAGAAGGCGGACCTGAGGAGGCCGTCAAGGGTGGGGTGCAGGGTCACACAGTTGCCAGGAGAGTTCCTCACCCAGGGCAGGCCTACAGAGGCCTGGCAGTCACCAGGGGAGTTTCTGACCAGGGGTGGGCCTGCAGAGGCCCTGCAGGTGCCAGGTGCAGGTCCATTGGGTTGCTGGGGGAGTCCCTGGCTGGAGGGAGGAACGCCTCCTGAGGCGCGCCTATGGGGGCCAGGCGGGCTTCCGGCATGGGGCACAGAGCTGCGCGGTCACCAGTGGATTCCCTGGCTGGAGGGAGGAAGGCTCACTGCGGTCCCCTGTAGTCTTTTGCCAGTGGGGTGCTTGTTCTGGCAGGCACGGTGGGGTGCGGGGACTGCTCAAGAAACTCCTCCCTCAGTCTCAGCAGGGGTTAGGCTTCTCATTCATCAGGTAAGGGGGGAAGGGTGTACTATAAGTTCAGAATAGCGGGGAAACCTTTAGTTCAGTTTTTCTGCCTAACAAGAGAGTGTTAAGAGTCACATCAGGGTCACTGTGGGGGAAGCAGACCCCACTTCCACAGCACTCTTCCATGGGGTGAGACAAGAGGTCCACAGTTCACTGCTTGTCTGTAGAAAACCCACAGGAGCAAACGAAGAAAAAAAAGATAGGAAACAGAAAAGCATAAAACCTACAGCTTTCTTGGGGGAGGGGAC
Organism: Perodicticus potto; assembly: GCA_963574655.1. Lineage (NCBI taxonomy): Eukaryota > Metazoa > Chordata > Mammalia > Primates > Lorisidae > Perodicticus > Perodicticus potto. The sequence continues at coordinate 19,239 of CAUYRH010105244.1, read as the reverse complement.
AGATACTTTTCTTTTCAGATGAATTTTGTACCTGAAGCTTGCTTTCTTGGAGTCACAGCTTGCCTCAGCAGAGGTGACCTGCAGTTATCACTTCTCTCTGTTGGCTGGGCTCCCAGTCTTCAGCTTAATTGTGCAGTTTCTGGAGGTTATTTTTCCTTTTGGACAGGAGCCTCTTTCAGAAGCTGCTTCCAGTCTGCCATCTTGCTCCGCCCCCCACAAATGTTTTTATACCATGAATACCTTTGGACTTTTAACTTTTTGTTAAAGTTTAAAATATATACAAAAGTTACACAAATCACAATGACTTCCCTCAAAGTAAATGCATCTATGTATCTGATAACCAGATCAAGAATTACATCAATTCCAGAATGTAAGGAGCCCCTCTCATAGCCCCTGCCTGTCACTAACCCAGCCAAGGATAATAACTATCATATTTTTTATACTATAGATTAGTTGTACCTCTTTTTGAACTTTATATAAATGGAATCTGTTGCCTGTCCTTTTCTTATGGATTTGTAGAAGTTCATTCTGGGTGCAAGTCCTTTGTATTAAAGTATTTAAGTATCTATATGCACTGCAAAATACTCTCTTCCACCCTGTGGCTTGGCTTGCCTTTTTATACTGTTCATAGTAACTTTTGGTAAGTAGAATTCTTAATTTGAATAAAGTCTCATTTGTGAAAAAGTATTATTTTAAAGGAAAATACTGCCAGCCAAGAATTTTGTTTCCTGCCAGACTAAGCATCATAAATGAAGGAGAAGTACAGTCTTTCTGAGACAAATAAATGAGGAGAGAATTTCCCACCACTAGACCAGCCCCATAGGAAATGCTCAAAGTATTCTTTAATATGGAACTGAACAAATAATATTCACCACCACAAAAATATACACGAATATAAAATTCACAAGTTTCATAAAATAATCACACAAAAGAGGAAGATAAAGGAATTAAATGACAACATGACAGAAGTTTAGCAAACCACAAAGACAAAAGACAGAGAAAAAGAGGGAAAAGAAGAAATTAAAGAAACAACCAAGAATCAACTAACAATGTGGTAAGAGCAAAGCCTCACATGCCAATATTAACCATGAACATAAATGGATTAAGTGCTCCACTTATAAACAAGATTGGCACAATGGATTTTAAAAACATGATCCAACCATATACTCCTTACACAAAAACTCACCTTCCCCATAAAGGCACATATATATTGAAAGTAAAGGGATGGGGAAAAAATTCCATGCAAATGGAAACCAAAAGAGAGCAGTAGTACCTATGCTTACATCAGATAAAACAGAGTTTTAATCAAAAATAGTAAAAAAAATAAAAATAGAATAACAGAGAAAGTCATTATGTAATGATAAAGGGATCAATTCAGCAAGAAGATATAATGATCCTAAATACATATGCACCCAATATCAAAGCACCCAAATTTATAAAATATATATGTTATTAAATATAATGAAAGAGATAGACAGCAATATAATAATATCGAGGGGCTTTAATGCCCCACTTATAGCACTAGTCCATTCACCAAGACAGAAAATCAACAAAGAAACACTGTATTTTTAGACCAAATGGACTTAACAGACATTTATAGACCATTCCACCCCAAAGTTATAGAAGACACATTTATTTCATCAGCACATAAGACATTCTCCAAGGTAGACCACATTTTAGGCCATAAAGTAATTCTTCACAAATTTTTAAAAATCAAAAATATATCAAATATCTTCTTAGCCCATAGTGGAATAAAGCTAGAAATCTATACAAAGAGAAATTTCAGAAACTGTACAAACACATGGAAATTAAACAGTAGACTCCTGAGTGATCATTGGATCAATAAAAACAATAAAGAAAATTTAAAAATTTAGAGAAATGAATGAAAATGAAAACACCACATACCCAAACCTATGGGATACAGTAAAAACCGTGCTAAGAGGAAAGTTTGCAGTATTAAATGCCTACATCTATGTCAAAAAAGTAGAAAAGCCCCAAATTAACAACCCAATATCACACCTCAACTAACTACAAAAACAAGAACATACTAATTCCATATTAGCAGAAGAAAAGACATAAAGATCAGAGCAGAACTACATGAAATAGAGAACAAAAAAATACAAACACAAAGGATTAATGATATGTAAAGTTGGTTCTTCAAAAAAATAAACAAAATTGATAAGCCATTCGTTAGACTAACCAAGAAAAGAGAGAAGACCCAAAGCAACACAATAAGAAATGATAAAAGAGACATTATTACAACTGATACCACAGAAATACAAAAAAAAAATCAGAGACCATTACAACAAATTATGTTCATAAAGTAGAAAACCAAGAGAAAAAGGCATAAATTCCTGGAAATATACAACCTTCTGAGATGAAACAAGACAGAAATAGAACTCTTGAATAGACCAATAATAAGTACAGGAAGTCCCCAGGTTATGAGATAGATTCTGTAGGTTTGCTCTGAAGCTGAATTTATATGTAACTTGTAACAGGTCCATTTCCCTATTATCTATAATAGTCTCAATTCTTATGTGTGAGTTGTATGTCAGTCAGATGTTTGGAACTCAGGGACTTACTGTAATAGCCTTTGTTCATAAGTGCCAGTTGTACATAAGTCAGATGTTTGTAACTTGGGGACTGCCTGTCGAGAGACTGAATCAGTAATAAAAAACATTCCAGGTGGTGCCTGTGGCTCAAAGGAGTAGGGCGCCAGCCCCATATGCCGGAGGTAGGAGGTGGCAGGTTCAAACCCAGCCCTGGCCAAAAACAGCAAAAAAAAAAAAATTCCAACACAAAAAATCCCAGGACCAGATGTACTCACAGACAAATTCTAACAGATATACAAAGAAGAACTGGTGTCAACTCTACTGAAACTGTTCCAAAAGATCAATGGGAGGGAATCATCACCAAATCATTTTATGAAGCCAATACCACCCTGATACTGAAGTCAAGAAAGAATGCAACAGAAAAAGAAAACTACAAACCAATATCTCTAAAGAACATAGATGCAAGAATCTTCAACAAAGCACTAGCAAACTGAATCCAACAGCAAATCAGCAAATCAAAAGGATTATTTACCATGATTGAGTGGGTTTCATCACAGGGATGCAAAAAGGATTCAACATAAGCAAGTGAATAAAGTGATTCACTACATAAACAGAATTTAAAACAAAAATCATATGATCATCTCAGTAGATGCAGAAAAAGTATTTGATAAAATCCAACAGCCTTTCAGAACCCTCAAAACATTTGGCATAGAAGGAACATACCTCAAAAATAATAAAAGCCATATATGACAAACCTACAAACAACATCAAGCTGGAAATTGGAACAAAAACGCCACTGTTACCACGTCTTTTTCACATAGTACTAGAAGTCCCAGCCAGAGCAATCAGGCAAAAGAAAGAAATAAAGGCCACCCAAATTAGAAAAGAGGATGTTGAATTATCTCTGTTTTCTGATGACATGATCTTATGCCTAGAAACTCCTACAGCTTCCTCCAAAAGCCTCATAGATTTGATAAATAAATTTAGCAAAGTCTCAGGTTATAAAATCACTGTAAAAACTCAGTAGCATTTCTACATACCAACAACTAAGCTCCATTGCACATCAAGACTCAATCCCACTTACAATAGCTGTAAAAATAAAATAAAACATCTAGAAATAAATTTAACAAAAGAGGTGAAAGATCTCTACAAGGAGAACTACAAATCACTGATGAAAGATCTGTAGGCAACACAAACAAATGGAAGACTATACCATGCTCATGGATTGGAAGAATTGCTAAAATGACCATACTGCCAAAGCAATCTACAATTTCAATGCAATTACTATGAAAATGCCAATGAATCATTCTTCACAGAATTAGAAAAAATAATTCTAAAATTCATTTGGAACTAAAAATGAGCCAGAATAGCCAAAACAACTCTAAGAAGAAAAAAGAATGCTGGAGGCCTCTAGTATTTTCTGACACATACATGAAAGTTTATAAATTTCCTTCTGAGTACTGCTTTAGCTGCAGGCCACAAATTTTGACATATTTTTATTATAATTTGTATTATAACTCTTCTCTACCCATTGCCTAACTAAGAGAATATCATTTAACTTCCAAGAAGTTGGGCATTTTCTAATTGTCTGTTTGCAGTTCATTCATGTATTTATTGACACTGTAGACAGAGACCATGCTCTGAATAATTTAGATTTTTTAACTTTCAAAGGGGTTTGTTTTGTGACCCAACACATCATCAATTATGACAAATTTTTGTCATACACTTGAGAAGAATATGAATTTAAATGTTGTTTGATGCAATGTTTTGTATATGTCTATTAGGTCAAGTTGGAAAGATATTCTAATTTGTTAATGATACTGATGAATTTTTATTTCTCCTTTTAGTTCTGTTAGTGTCTGCTTTATTATTGGGTACATGCAGATTTAGGCTTTCTACCCTCACATTAGACTGACTCAATTATCATCATGAAATCACTCTTGATCTCTGGTAATGACACTTGCCTTAAATACTATTTATCTGATAATTATTAGAAATACACCAGTTTTCTTTCTATTTTCATGGAGTTTTTTCTGTGTGCTTCTTTCTTTTACTTTAAACAAATCTGTGTCCTTACATTTAAGGGATAGCCCTTGCAATCAGCATATCCTTAGATTTTTATTTTTCACTCTCAGTATCTTAGTCTTTTACTGATAGCATTTAGTTCACTTAGATTTAATTTGACTAACAATATACTTAGATTTATACACACCATCAACTATTTTTTTTCTATTTAATTCATCCAATTTACTTTCTATTTTCTTTCTTTTGAATTTAATTATACGTATTAAGACATTTTCATTGTGTCCTACATATCTATTCCACTCCTCCCCATTTCCAGTCTTTTTTCTATATATGCTTTATTTTTAGATATTTTATATTACTCTGTTTTCTGGTTCTTTAATCCTATCTTGTTATGTATCTAATCTATGTTAAGTCCATGTATTAGACACTTAATTCCACATGCTATCATTTTTATTTCTGAAATTTCCATTTGGTTTTGTCTAGATTTTAATTCTGTGGTGTAAGTTTACATTAATCTATATTTCTTTCTTTTTTCTATTTCCTTGAGCATAATAATTAGAGTAGTTTTCAAGCCCATATCTCTTAGATATAATATTACATCACCTGTGAATCTGTTTCTACTGTCTTTTCTCTTGAAGTTTGATTATACAATGATGTTCCTTGGCATAACTAAAAATTTTTGTTTGAATGGCTGACAGGTTGACTCCAGATGATGTTATATTGCTATTTCACCAGAGAAAGTTGACTTTCCTCTGTTAGCTATTACAGATTCAGAGGGAAGACAATCCCCTTTATCCAACTGGGATTGGCTGAGTCAAGGCTGTATTGAAGTTTGGTAAAACTTAGTCCAGCTCTAGTTAAACCTGTAGCTAAAAAAGGCATTTTAGGGCTTTTAACAGAATCTGATGAGTCTTTGCTATACCAGAACTAAGAAACATGGAAAATCCCCTTCCATTTTTAAACTTAGATTTGTTAACTTCACAGGTATTTTCAGAATGTGGCAAAATACAGTAGAACCTCTGTAAGTTGACCACAAAAAGACCTGTACCAAACAGGTCAACGTATAGAGATGGTCAACCTAAGGAACTAGCCATAGTGTACTGATACACATGACCAGTCTATGAAAATTAGGTCAACTTAAGGGAGTGGTAAACGTAGGGAGGTGGTCAATGTAAGGAGGTGATCAACTGTGGAAGTTCTACTGTACATCAAGGAGAAAAGAAACCATGTATTTGAAGCCCTTCAAGTATTTAATTTTTGTCTTTCTGGCCTTGTACAACGACAAAACCTCTACTGGTTTTTTTGACTTACAACAGAAACCTTCTACCTCACCAAAAAAAATTTCAGCCTATGGGTAGAACTAACTAAATCCTTTGGACAAAAGGAAGAAAAAGAATGAAGGTGATTAGTTATCTCTAACAAGTTCTCTGTTTTCTGGAATTTTAGTCTTTCTGTTCCTCATTGCTTCTCCTTTTTTTTTTTTTAATGTATAGATTTGCATGTGAGTTTGTGTTGTTTGTGTGTTTTATCTATATTTTCTGGATATTTTCAGCAACAACATGAGTATGATATAAACTGTTTCTTCTACCCTGTAGTACATGTATAAATCCAGTCTCTGTTTGGGAAGTTAAAAAAAAAAAAAGCAGAAGTCCTAATCACTTGCAACTTGGAAATGTTTTGAATCCCTAAATTTTGTGTAAAGAGTTTTTCTTTTTCTTCTTTGACTGTTTTATGCAGGAAGAATTACTTTATAGCCAACATTTATTTTTTAAATCCTATATGTTTAAAGGGGAAGGGTAATGAAAAATAACAAAGTTAAGTGATCCTTATGTGGTTAGAAATCTAGGCAGTCATAAGGCAATTATAAAAAGTGACCAGTTAAATGAACATAAAGCAAGCTGGTAAGAAATCTGCAAAACATGGGGACTTGTGTAATGTTCTCTTCTCAGTGTCTAGTTGAAACCCTCTGTCACATTAACTGAAGGCCAAATGGAGTGGTTAAAAATACCATGGACTTCTTAAACATACTACACACATGATTTGCCAACTTTTTCTATAACAAGAGTAATTTATTTATAAAAACTACTTTTTCATTATATATTAACTCTGATCTGAATTTCATTAGGATATGAAATTTACATTGGGTAAAATACCTATTCAGATGAATATATATCTCTCTGAGGATATTATTTTGAAATTATTATTTATCATATTTTAAGGAAGGAAAATAATTCCTTCCTTTAATAGTTTAAATGAATCTTAGAATAATGTATTAAATTTTTCCTATTAACATAAATTCTGAATTTCATTTTATTTTTACTTGTAATCAATGATACTGTTAATAATGTTAATATAATAATATCTAAATATTGTTAAACACTGAATGATCTTTTGTAAGACCCAGCACTTTTTGATTTCTGCCCCATCTCACTGAATCATCACATCGACTGTATAAGTAGTTATTCTTGACCAAATTTTACAGATGCTGAAACTGAGGTTAGGCTCATACTCAGGTCAGCTTGATTCGAGAGCTAATACTCTTAACCGCAACAGTATGTTATCTCTGAGAATAAATGAAAGCTGATGTATTGATTTCCAACTCAGTAGATACCTATTTCTTTCTCCTTTTCAAACTCCATTAGATGGACAGACAGGTAAAGAGGGAAAAGCCAAATTCATCAGTTCTATCACTTGTCTAAGGCTCAGATAAATATTGACTAAGGAGCAAAGGTGTAGATAAAATAAATTTCTAGCATTGTCTGAAGATTGTGATTTTCAATGTCATCTATGTTCAACAGGAACTTAAAAGGCTAAGCTTGTGGATTCCTCCCTTCTCTGCTCTTTCTCTGGAGATAGCTCTTCTATCCCTACTTTCCTGCTTCTTTTTCAGTGCCTCATGGCCTAATCCGATCTTTTACTGTCCAAATATTAAACCAATGAATTCTAAATTCATTGACCTAAATTCTAATGAAAGGAACTGTATTAATTCAATCAGCCGCCAACACTAGGTCTATTGAACTGCAATTAGTGATCACTTACTTTTTGATAAATTTATAACTCATTATACAATGACCTTGACATAACCTAGCTTCCTTTTTCCCTTCACCTATGCATTTAGTAATTATCACCATCATTGTTGCTGCTGTTGCTGCTGCTACTGCAGTTGTTATTATTATTGTCGTTGTGTCTTAATTAAAGCTTTCATTTTACACCATTTAACCAGACAAGTCTACCTTACTGATATTTCTCCACCATATGCCTCTTTCTTGTTAATTTTAATAGAGATATCAAAGAATTCAATTGCATTATAAATTAATTCTCCTTCCTCTGGGATACTTAAAAGTTTTAGGTCTCTATAAAAACATCTGCTATAAATTTACTGTTTTTTCTATTCTGTAGTTTTTAATATCATTTTTTAAGTCAAAACGTAAGAATAAAGGTGTATCTTCAGTAATAATCCCCATGCCTATGTTATTTGCATGTTGGCCAATCTTCATTTTTATGGTCTTATTATCAGTTTATTATTAAAAATAACTCTTTTCTGTTTTGCCAGATTGAATGAGTTATAGTTGGAAGTATTTTTAATGGTTTTAGAAACTTCCTTAGACAAATTCTAAAAATTATAGTCCAGTTTTTGGAAGTAATACTTCTGAGTATAAAGCCTTTCTGAACACTGGAAGATAACACTCTAGGAAATAGGAATCAGTGTAGCCAGGCAACGATTTCAACATCATCACATGGTCAAGCAGTAAGGTGAATATGAAAAATGCAGGCAGAGGTTCTGTAAAACTCCTCTGGAGGGGACGTCTTAATATTAGCATTACAAAAATGTCTCCAGCTCCCCAATCTTAAATACATAATTTGTGAATAACATTATGGGTTTGCAGCTGGCAGTGAAGTATGATATATTGTTAATGCTTTTTGCAAACATTAGAGTGGCTATCTATGAAGGCTGTATTGTTTCTGATGGCTTTCGTATAGCATAGTCCAAAAAACACTTCAATCTCCTGCTAAACTCGAGACTTTACTGTTCTGCAAATCATTAGAATTTTTATTACATCTAAATAATAAAAGCCATTATTACGATCAATTCATAGCTACAGAGTTTGCGATTTTAGGATTTTGTCTATGAATTTGGCTTGCACTCTCTGGGACCTAAGCTTTCACTGGGTGGGGGTAAAGGGGAATAAGTTAACTTTTTGTAGCTCTCTTGGATAAGAAGACAGCCCTGACAACATTTAAATACGGTGCCAGAAATCCAAGCATATCAGGTTCCAATTAACATTCTCAATCCAAACTCATCTCAATTTTTCTCAGGTTGAAGGAGACTGGGCTATACTGAAGGGTTGTACTTATAAAGTGATTATGAAATTTTCTCCTGTCATTCAGTTTTGTGTGATTTCTCTGGGCAATTTCTGATGTTGCTACTGTGGCAACAGCATATTTAGTGCTTGTCACAGACAGAAGATTTCTGAAATTGTGAGGGAGGAGCCCTGATTTATAATGTGCTACAAATTGCTCTCAGCACTAGAATACAAATTCAAATATGATAGTTGATACCAATCTGCAATGTATTTTGGAATAATCCCAATTGCTTATGAAAATCCCCTGATGGTTTGGGGATACATTTTGTCTACCAAACAGTCACTCTGACTGCATTGAGAATTCAGACACAATTTTTAAAATGCAGAAAGGATTTCAGGGTAAATAGATTTTTTAAACCTCAAGTGTTCAAAATAGAGGCATCTTTGCTTTAAGCACCAAGACCCTGTAAGACTCCACAGATAGGGTGTCTCTGAGAAAAATTCCATTCCTGATAAATATGACCAGGAATGTCAATTGAGCACAACTTAAACAGTCTGTGCATGTTAGGTGTTCTCCTATATGAAGAGAGAATTGTGCATATCTCATCATTTCCTTTCATGTCTTTATTGCACAAAAACACCTAGTATGTGTTAACACATGCACAAGCACAAAGAGAGAAGAAAATTCACTGGCAACTGTTTGTACGAGAGACTAAAAAGTGCCAGAGTACAAACAAGTGTGCGAGATGGCCCTTGAACCAATACAGTAACATATCCTGATTGCTTAGAATCCAGCACACCTATAACATATTACTTCCTTAGAATGTGAGAATAAATTCATCATAAACAAATCTCAAGTTCAAGTGCCTGAATCTCACTTGAGGGGACTAGAGCAGACAGGTACAGCTAGCTAAGCTAGTCAGTACACTGTCAACAGCAGTGAGAAGGAATATTCCCAAAGGGCTTGCCCGAGCTGTTGTGATCTGGACAAGATGGCCTGCAAGAAGGTATGAGTGGTTGGGCAACAAGAAGGGATACTTTTGTGGCAATGATGTGGTCCTTTCCCACTGAAAAACCTAGGAGAATTTCTCAACACTGGTCCCTGGATCAGAGATAGGCCAGGACAGGATGATTTGCTGTTCTTCATCACACCATAGATGAGAAAGAGGTAAATGGACTTCTTTCCTATAAGTGAAAGCCCTATATTAGTTTGCTATGGCTGCCACAGTAAAGTACCACCACTGCAAAGAACAATAGAAATTTGTTTTCTCACAATTCTGGAGGGTGGAAGTCCCAGATCAAAGGGTCAGCAGGGTTGGTTTCTCCTAACCAACTCTCTCCTTGGCTTTCAAATAGCTGTCTTCTTTTCTGTGTCTTCCCATGACCTGCCCTCTCTGTATGACTCTCCCCTAATCTCCTCTTCTTATCAGGACGTCGATCATATAGAATTAAGGATATCTTAACAACTCCATCTTAACTCCATCTTGAAAAACACTAACTCCAAATACAGTCCCACATTGAGGTACTGGGAGAAAGGACTTCCACATACGAATTTGAGGGAGGACATAAATCATCCCATAATAAGCCTACAGGTTGATATTAATTATGCCTCATCTCTACTGAGTTTTCTGTTTCCTTATGCTTTTGCAATATTAGCCAAAAGCATTTTGACCTTTCGGGTACTCCCTGCTTGATATGGTAAGAAACCAATAAAGGATTTGGCACTTTTGGGTCCTAAAATGGGCCTACTTATTTCACTTCTGTAGTGATCAACCACCCTGCACTATAAGCTTTAGATAACTGTATTATGGTTTGAGTTTAGCCACGGCACTTGCTTTGGCCAATAAAATGCAAATGGAGTTGAGGTGTGCCGCTTCTAAGTAGAGGCATGGAGAGCCATTGCATGGTTCCATCATGTTCTTCTTTCCTTTGGCCATAAGCACTAAATTTTTCCAGATAGGGCACATGACATAAGAAAAATCAGCCTTTGATGTTATAAGCTACCATGATTTGGGGGTAGTCATCACAGAATGGTTTAGCTGATAGTGGATAATACATTCTGCATTCTAGTCCCTGTCATTGAGCCTCCTGCTTGTGTGTACTGTTGAACTACTACTGATCAGTTACCAAACCCTGTTAGCATATTCACACTAGGAAGTGTCATTAAGTTTTCCTTATTCAAATAAAACTCTAATTCCTTTTTTCTCTCAATCAGCAATCAGGATAAGCAATTTCACTAAACTGACACACAGGAATGTATGCAGAAACCTCTCCTGCCAGGTTGGTGTATAACTTTGCTACAGCAGCCTCTGATTTAAAGAGAGGTGAATTAATCCAAAAATTTTTTTAAAAGACTACCTAAAATGGTATTTCAAAACAGTTATTTGGCAAACAGGAAGGATATTCCAATGTCTCTAACATTGCTTTATGAACTTACTCAATACTCCTTTCTAGAAAAAAATTCCAAGACATAAATCTTAATGATTCTATCTGAACTACAATTTGAACCATATGTACCTACAATTACTTACTCTATGCAGACACTGTGCAAGGCTCATCATGTGCATTATTCCATGTAATCTCCTTGATGGTTCTGTACCACAGGCATAACTTTTTATCCCCAAACTACAGGTAAGTAAATTGCTCTGTGGTTGATACAGCTGGAAAAAGGCAGTTCCTTGCTCATAACCACCATGCTATGTAACAGTGACACCAATAGACCTTTTATTCTCAGAACCTCAGGAAAATAAAACATTATTGAGGATTTTTAAGATTTTTCTTCTTTTTCTTTATGATCTATACTTTAATTTTTGATGGTATTTATGATAAAGGGAGTAAAGGCAGGTATTTCCCAACAGAATGTCTCAGTAAATTGAAAATCCAAAGTTGATCTATCCACCTGCTTCAAACACTTAGAAATAATAAATGAGAAAGAAAATATAACAAAGAAGAGAAAATAAAAAAGAGAAAGATGTATCAAGACTCAAAAGCAAATCAAAAACTCCCTGTAGATCAAAAAAAGAAACAGAAACTAGAGCAATAATAGGAAGGAGGGTGTTGGTGCTAAACCACCAGATTCTGGTGTGGTCATAAAACTTGTTTCTGCAAGATAATAGGGACTAAAAGTGTTCCATACCAGATAGATATATAGCACTAAGTCCATTGCTTAAAGCCAGAAGGTGAAAGCTGGCTCTCCATTGCTCCTAAAAGGAGTTTTTTAAAAATACTTCTATTTGAGGCCTGAAGCTTCATTTGTTAAAAAGCTAGGCATCTAGCAAAGTGGGAGGAATCAAACCACCTTCTGACTCAGCGTATGGACAAGTTATACTCCTAATTCTATTAGAACCCAGTGTGGTGGCTCACACCTGTAATCCAAGCACTTTGGTAGGCCAGGAGCTCAAGACCAGAAGCTTAAGATCAGCCTAAACAACACAGTGAGACCCTCATCTCTACAAAAATAATAGCAATAACAACAATAATAATAATTAGCCAAGCATGGTAGCATAGGCCTGTTGTCTTAGCTACTTGAGAGGCTAAGGCAGGAGGATCACTTGAGCCCAGGAGTTCAAGGCTTTAATGAGCTATGACTACACCCCTGCACTCCAGCTTCAGCAACAGAGCAAGATTTGTCTCTGGAAAGAAGAAAGGAAAGGAAAGGAAAGGAAAGGAAAGGAAAGGAAAGGAAAGGAAAGGAAAGGAGGGAGGGAAAGAGAGAGAGGAAGGGAGGAAGGAAAGAGAAAGAAAGAGAGAGAGAGAGGGATGAGAAAGAAAGAAAGGAAGGAAGGAAAGAAGGAAGGAAGGAAGGAAGGAAGGAAGGAAGGAAGGAAGGAAGGAAGGAAGGAAGAGAGAAAGATAAAAAGAAAGAAAGAGAAGGAGGGAGGGAAAAATAAGACCTTACACTAAAACCTTGTTCTTAACTGGGATGTGAGAGTCTGAGGGAAAGCAACAGTATAACTTAGAGGTAGGGAAAAGGAAGCCTAAAAGAAGAATGCAGGTACAAGTGGAAAAAAAACAATCTCCCCACTTAAGATGAGCTCATAAACTCAAATTCCAAAGCACAAAGAAAACTAATACTAACAAAAGAAGCCAAAAATTAATTAATTAATTAATTAATTAGACTCAGTCCAAATGAAAGTTATGTCACAAAACAGTCTAACGAAGACTTTAAAATGTGTTTTGCTTAGAATGGTTCAAAAAGATAAGTGAAGCAACAACATCTACAAAAATCTAACAATAAGTAATAAAATAAAGCTTCAGAAATGAAAAAAGGTGCTTGTAAAAAATAATTGATTAGGAATCTTAAAATTGAAAAAATGCATCAGAAAAATAGCAGGGGGAAAAAGGGGGATAAATTCTAGACTTTTCTTAAGAGAACATGTATCAAACAGGAATTTCAGCAAAAGAGATTTAAAGAAAAAATAATGATTGAGAATATCTGAGAATTGAAAAAAGACATAAATCCTCATATCAAATGTATACTTTAAGTTCTGAGAAGGATAAAAGAGAACAAATTCAAGCCCTGTTTTTAAAAGAAATTCTACAATCTGCCAAAAATGGCCAATGACCTGCAAAATAATAGCAATTAAGCTGGCAACAAAACTTTCATTAGCAATAATACAAGCCAAAAGACAATGGAACAATATTTTTAAAGTGCTCAGGGAAAGGAACAGTAAATATCAGATCTTATAAACTTTTGATTAAGAATGAGGAAAAATAAAGGCCTTTTATACATATAAAAATAAGAGTTTACCACTCAGAGATGCTAATTGAAAGAATTACTAAAGAATATCTTTCATCATGAAGGAAAGTAAAGCCAGGAAGAAGGTGAATTTCTTACACAGCTCAACAAAATTCTATACCCCCACCATGGGAGAATTATATTTTCCTTCCTTCTTGAAGTCATATTTGACCATGTGACTTGCTTTGACCAAGGAAATATGCACAACAGTTATCTATAATTTGCTTGCATGGAAGCTTTAAGAGCCAGCACATCCCCCCCTGTTCCTGGCCCCTCTGCCCCAGCAGATGGGATCTGCTCCTTCAGCACACAGGAGCTGAACTCCAGCCAATCTAGAGTGTAAATGAAATAAAACTTGGTTGTTGAAACCACTGCTTTTAAAGTTGTTTACCACAATATTATGACTATGAAGATCAATTATGAACAATTTGAGAGATTATGAAAACTGATAAATTATGTCAAGAAATTAATTAAAAATCAATTAGAAAGAAACTAATACTAATTTTTAATGAACTTTAAGATCGCTGAGCAACCATAACATGGAATATGTTCAAAACAGAGTCTAAAAATATTCTGAAAGTCATAGAAATGCTTATCTTAATCATTGTTTTAAAATGTATTGATACATGTGTATGTTTAAAATTTAAAATACTCACCAGAAGAATAGAGAAATAATCTAAAGCTTTCAAACACAGAGAAAGGGGGATATTGAAAACTTACCTAATTCATGTGAAATTAGGACAAAGAGAAAAGAGTAAGAAGAAATAAAGATACAAATGTCTTCATATAATAACGGAGAAATTGCCAGGAAGGCTATGTTAATCAGTTTGAAGAAAATAGTTAAGATTGTATATGAAACCAGCACATTGTGCCCCTTGATTGCACTATTGTACACAGCTATGATTTAATGATAAAGATAATAAAATAAAATAAAATAAAAAATAAAAAAATAAAAAATAAATAAGAAAAAAAAGAAATAAAGAAAAATTACGAAAATCATAAATTATAAAAGAATGTGCCATTACTACTTCCAAAAATAAAAAGTCACAAAAAAGAAAAAAGGAGTAAAGTCACATATTGAAAGCCCAATCAGATTGGATCAAATTGAATCTAATCAGATTGGCTTTTTTACAATCCACCTATTTGGTGCTTTATAAAAAACATCCCCCAACACAAAGTCACACACACAAAAAGCATGGAAATGGACCCTAGACAAATATTGATTGTTATGAGCTGAACTGTGTTCTTTCCAAAATTCGTATGTTGAAATATCACCTGTAGTACTGTAGAATGTGACTTATTTGGAGATGGGGGTCTTTAAAGAAGTAATTAAGTTAAAATAAGGTCTTATGGTGGGCCCTGATTTAATATGACTGATGTCCTCATAAAAAGAGGAAATCAAGGCACACACACACAAAGGGAACATGTGAAGACACAGGGAGAAGATGGACATCTGAAAGCCAAGGAGAAAGACCTCAAGAGAAACCAACCTTGACCATCAAACTTCCAGTCTCCAGAATTGTGAGGAAATAAATTTCTATTGTCCAAGCCACCCATTCTGCTACATTTATCATGGGGTTCCTAGCAAACTAATACAGCAGCCTTCCAGGGACCAGTTTCATGGCAGACAATTTTTCTATGGACAGGGTGGAGAGCTCTATTAGATTCTCATAAGAAGCCCACATCCTAGACCCCTCAGATGCACAGTTTATAGTAGGGTGCATCCTCCTGTGAGAATCTCATGCCACCACTGATATGACAGGAGGCAAAGCTCAGACAGTGCTGTAAGTGATGGGGAGCGACTGTAAATGCAGATGAAGCTTCTCTGGATCTCCTCTTGTTTTGCTGTAGTCAGTTCTCCAGGCAGCTGACAGAGGTACCTTTTCAAAATGAGAGTTATCTCCTGTTGTTCTGACCTTGCCATCCTTCAGACATACCCGTCATGCTCCCTCAGCACAATACTCCCACCTCAGGGTCTTTCTATCATCTCCACGTGGAACATCCCTAAACACCCACATAAATGATCTCCTTGCTTTGTCTAGTCCCTCTTGTGGGTCACACTCTGACCACCCCTGCAGCAGCAGCTCCCCTGTCATCCAGCCTGTTGTCTCTCGCCTTGCCCTGCCCTATCCTCTGCACAGTGCTGGCTGTAACAGCAGCCATGAGACAGGGTCTGTTTATTATTTATTACCTGTCTCCTGCACTAGGATGTAAGTAGGGAATTTTCTGACCTTGTTCTCTACTTGGAACAGTACTGGACATAAAATACTCAGTAAACATTTGTTGAAGGGACAAATACTTAAGTCAGTAGTTAATCATGAGATCATATATACCTAACAGCAAGGAGACGTGAAATTATTCTTTCTTGAAACGTGTATAGTTAACAAGTCCTTGAAATATTTAAGCAAAATCTGAGAAAATTAAAGAGAAATTATTAAGCTTCAGTTTATGCCCTTATTTATATCAAGTGTAATAGATAAACCATATTTTTCAAAGTAGTAACAATATAGAGGATTTGAATAACAAATTAACATAGTTTGATCTTAAGTAAATATAAAACTGATCTTAAGTAGTTATAAAACTTTATGTGCCCCAAACAGAGAATATACATCCCTTACATGTATACATTGATGCAAACTAATGATGTGCTAAATCAGAAATGAAGCTCTAACAAATATCAATATAGCTATATTATACAGACCATAAGTAAAATCAAAGTCAACAATAAAAATATAATAGGTTAAGAAATTTATGTTTGGAAATTAAAACTGGGACTTTTAAATATGTGTGGATTAAAAGATAATCAAAACAGAAATTATTAGATGATGCTAAAGGTATTACATTTCAAAACTTAGATACTGTGTATCTAAGTATTTCTTAGAGTTAAATATATGATCTTCAATAAATATCAAAATAATATTTTTTAAATAATTAACCATTCAAATCAAGAAACTAGAAAAATAACAACAGAGTACATTGTGAGTATATGAAGCAAGAAATGTACAAAAAGACATTTATGAAACAGAAACAAAAATAGAGAAAAGGTGGTCTTTGAGAAAGCTAAATCTTAAATAATATTATATATTAAAATGACATAACTGCATAGAGAGAAGAATAGAATCATTTGAGTAACTTCATGCCAATAAATGGATAATTCTGTATAAAAACTAACTTACCAATATTGACTGAAAAAATAGAAACCTGAGTAAACTAATAAACTACACATCAGAAAAAGTAGCAACCAAATCCTGTCTTCCCCCCACCCCCTGCCAAGTTACTGCCTAAAAACAACATGGTTTTATAGACGAAATTTAACACACCTTCAAGAAAATTGTAATTCCCATTTTAAAAACTATTTCAGAAAATAAAAAATGAGAAAGCAATCCAATTAGCTTATGAGATTACTAAACCATACACCCACAGAGAATAGAGATAGTAGAAGAAAAGTCTGAAAAACAAAACAAAGCAAAACTATATAGGAAAAAATTAAACACACTTGGTTCATCAAAATTAAAAGCTTCCTGCGTCAATAGATATCATAAGCAAAATGAAAAATCTATCCCAGGAAAATAACTTCTGAAAGAAACTGTTCATATATATAGTATATATAAAATAAAGGAATATATGAAAAACATAAAATCAGAAAGAAAAAGATGAACGAACAGAGAAAATAGACAAAGTGTACATGCAAACAGTCACAAAATAAGAAACTACAATTGACAAGAAACTTATGAAGAAATTCTTAGTGTCTTTAGTAATCAAATAAATGTAAAGCGAAACAATAATTTTATCCCAAACGTCTTGGCAAGTCTAAGAGCTTTATATAAATACCTGGTGTTGAGGAGAATATCAGGCAAGGCCACATTCTCCCAGACCCTTTCTGAGCTGGTTCTTTCTGAAACTGGTTCTACAACTTTGGTGCTTAGTAGAGCAATAGTTAGTAAAGAAAGCATGCCTGACAACCTACCAATCCAATTCTTGGTATTACCCTCTCTGATCCTCTGCCGGAAGATGTCCAACATGGTTTTCTTTGTTGCATTTGTTCGCCGATTCCACTGGAGAAAAAGTGCAGACACAACTTTCTTACAGGAGAAATCTCATCACTTAGCTTGTGAGCAATGGAACAGAAATTCAAGAAAGAGGGGAAGGCCATCATCTCTGACACTGAGGAAAAGCTACATAAGAAGATGGGTTTTATAATAAAAATTGGGAAAAAATCAACAAAGGATTGCATGGTTTGCAGCAGAAGAAATGAGAAAGGAACAAGGAGAAAAACCATTTTCTATGGTGAGACATGCAAGAGGGGGCCTGGACTTCATCCTGGGGGTCGCTTGAAGAGGTATCACTCTCAAGAAATTATAAACAAAAATACTTTAATTATTTTGTGTAACCTAAAACAGATAACAAAATCACCAGGAGAGTTCATATTTATGTTTTTAACCTTTAAAACTGTAGGATAATTACAAGTAATCCACCAACCTCTTTCCTGCCCCAAATAAAATAAGTGTGTGACAGAAAAATTGGACTGGATTAATGCAGATAAATTCCCTGACACATGTGACATGTTCAAGGATGATCAGCACAGCAATTTTAGCTGTAGCAGGAAAAAAATCAGAACACAATTCTTTAAGAGCAAACTGAATAACTAAATTGTATGTGGATACAAAAAAGTTGCATACAGTAATAAAAATAAATGACATAGAACTGTACTTCCATGGATAAATCTCAGAAACATTACATTATATAAAAAAAGAGGCCATTTATGGAATATATGCAACATATCATTGACATAAAGATTAAAAACTTGCAAAACAATACCAATTTTGTACGTGCTATATAGGTGATGACTCTATGAATAATGTAAAAACATGCCAAGGAATAACAATGACCAATACTAACATCTGGGGAAGGATAAAATGTTATATTTTCAAGGAGGTATATACAGCAAGCTTTAACTATGGAGATGATAAGTAGGTAGAGATAGATAGATAGATAGATAGATAGATAGATAGATAGATAGATAGATAGACAGACAGACAGACATAGACATATAGTATTTTTATTTCCTGAAAAAAGATCCAAAACAAATAAGGTGAAATGTTAACATTTATTAAAGTTTGATGGGCAGGGTGTGGTGGCTCACACCTGTAATCCAGCACTCTGGAAGGCTGAGTTGTGTGGATTGCTTGAGCCCAGGAGCTCAAGACCAGCCTGAGCAAGAGCAAGACCCTGTCTCTAAAAATAGCCAAGTGTTGCGGTAGGCACCTGTAGTCCCAGCTACTTGGGACTCAATAGTTTGAGCTCAATAGTTTGAGGTTGCTGTGAGCTAAGATGCCACAGCACTCTACCAAGGGAGACAAAATAAGACTCTGTCTCAAAAAAAAAAAAAGGTCTGATAATCTACAAGGGGTGTTTGTAACATTACCTATTCTCAATAATTTTTTCTGTATATGTGGAGTATTTCATAATAAAAAACAATTAGGTCGCCAGCCAGGTTTCCCAGCACCATTTGTTAAATAGGGAGTCTTTTCCCCACTGAATGTTTTTAATTGGCTTGTCAAAGATCAGATAGCGGTAAGAAGTTGGGTTTATCTCTTGGTTCTCTATTCTATTCCAAATA
>CAUYRH010105242.1:0-13937 GCA_963574655.1 Perodicticus potto | reverse complement strand
ATAGAATTGCAATAAATAAAACAGTGAGATCTGTGGAATAGAATTCAAAGGACAGAACACAACCAAGCACACACAAATATCTAAACTACAGGGTGTCCCAGAAGGCACCCGTAAAGTTGGAGTCATGTGAGAAGAAACTTTCCTGATAATGGAATTCAATATTATGTTCAGTGAAATTAAATATTTTGTATGTACAGAATGGCCCCAATTTCTTTTTTGAAATATTTTGTTTGGAAGACCAGAAAAAAATCTAACTCAGCTGGGTGCAGTGGCTCATTCCTGTGATCCTAGCACCCTGGGAGGCTGAGGTGGGTGGATTGCCTGAGCCAGAGTGAGACCTCATCTTTAAAAATAGCTGGGTGTTGTGGTGGGTGCCTGTGGTCTTAACTACTTGGGAGGCTGATGCGGGAAAATCGCTTGAGCCCAGGAGTTTGAGGTTGCTGTGAGCTATGACAGCACAGCACTCTACCAAGAGTGACAAAGGGAAACTCTGTCTCAAAAAACAAATTAAATTAAAAATAAATAAAGTTTATCTTTAAAAAAAAGAAAAAAATAAAATAAATAAAAATAAAAAAAATAAAAATTGGTTATTCAATGTTCAGGCTTGGTTGCTGAGATACACACACATTACATATACTCCATCCTTTAATCCTTAAAACATTTCTGCCAAGTAGTTGCATGTTTTGCCATTTATCAGTCAGCAAATTTAAACTCAAAGTCATTAAAGTGACACACCCTACTCATATAGATACCATGACCACATAAAGGGGCTAGCTTCAAAAACAAGCTGGTTTGAAGAATTATTTGCAGAGATATGAAGAGCATAGACCGATAAGGGAGATAATTTCTAGTAGAAGCGTATCAGCAGTTAGTTAAACCAATATAAAAGTGGAGTCTTATACCTAAGTGACTTAGGCTTTGCTTTTACACTAGATCAAGCTCCATAATATATATTCACATTCAAGTGCCTTAATCCTAGGTCTCAGGGTTTCCAGCATTATCTTGCCCATCTGTGGTTATTTGCTTTCCTTTTCATTCATGCAGATACTTTCCTGGGTGAATTGCTCACATTCCTCCTTAGTAATGCAAGTTCCACAAAAGAGAAGTTCAACTAAACCAGAAAAATGTGAGTTTAATTGAATCCAACCATGGTTTATTGAACACTGCTTTGGGGGCGAGCACTGTGATAATTATTAAGGAAACAGGCACGATGAGACATAATCCATGCCCGGTGTTGGTTTCCTCCTCTCATCGTCTTAACCAGAGATTGACAAACCCTTTCTGAAAGGTCAGATAGTAAATATTTTAGAGTTGCAGTCCATAAAGTCTCTGCAATTGGGCCATGAAAGCAACCACAAAAAGTACATGAGTGGTGGGTGTGGCTGAGTTCCAACACAAATTTATTTACAAAAACAGAAAGCTGGGTTTGGCCTGTGGGCTCTGTGTGGTTGGCAGACCCTTGTTCTTGACTATTTCTAATTGGTGCATCGAGCCACAAGCTGAGCCTTAGTTTTCATAGCACAGTGATGGTCATGATAATAACTGAGAGTTTATCTGTTCCTGTGAACATAAGATTATAACATAAAAATCTCTCCATCCTTTTATTTATTAAGCACTAAATTAAACATAATTTTTTTCTGCTTTCTCTTGCAAAGCCTCATTCAACCACATACCCTGTGTCAGCAGAGAAAAGAATGTTTTGGCTTCCTCCATAGGGAATGGCCAGGGGAAAAGAGACTTTCTGTACAGCACTGCCTTCTCAGATGAACAAGACTTCATTGTAGAAGTGCTATAAATGAAGGGGAAAAGAGAATGACAGCCCCATTAATTCAAAAAATTATTTGAGCACCTGCTATGTGACAGGTCCTGGAAGAGAGATCTTAAAGAAGCAGCAGCGAACAAAACACATAATCACATCACTTATGAAATTTAAAGACACTAGGAGACATGCAACCAATAGATGGACATAAAAAGTACAAATGATTACTTATTACACATGAAAATAAATAACCTGGAAGAAAAATCACAGGGGGTTATGAGAACAAATACTTGGATGAACCTAACACCTGCTGGGGGACAGGGAGGCTTCTTTGGGAAGAGACTTTTAAAGTTAGAACTGAAAGATGAGTAGAAATTAGGTGAAGAGTCAGTGATGAAAAAGTTCACAGGGTGGATAGGAGTCACTTGCCAAGGTCTGTTTAAGTTCAGAGGCAAGAAGAGGCTTGGCCTGGTCTGGAGATTGGAAGGTCAATGAGACTGGAACATAGAGTATGGGGAGGTGACCGACAAAAAATGAGGTTGGAGAGCTGGAGGATCAAACCACAAGCCGAATATAACTCCTTAAGTCTTCCATGTTGTATCCTAAATGCAGAAAGAATACATTGGCACACAAGATTTGACAATTAAGCTTGTGAACTGATCCTAGAAAAAGTGTTACATACCTCATTGTGGATATCACTACGGTCACCTTCAAGGAATTCCCCTGGAAGCTGTGCACTGATGCCAGGGTCTAGCGCACTCTTCAAAGCAATTTGGGAATTCTTTTTGTGATGGCCACTGAAACTGTCGTCATACAAGGTCTGACAATTAAGGTTGAGAACTCATCCTAGAAAGTGTTGCATACCTTATTGCTGAATATCACTGTGGTCACCAGATGGCCAAAGAGAGCATTTCAAAGGTGACCGACCATAGTGATATTCAGCAATGAGGTAGGTAGCCCTTTTTTCTAGGATAAGTTCATAAACTTAATTGTCAGATCTTGTAATTTATGCAGAGTGTGTGTGTCATGTTTACACCAACATACTTAAAAGATCATTCTGATTGTTCTATAAAGTATGACTTGAAAGGAGAATGCAATTAAACCCATCCTTCACCTTCCTCCTTCCAGCACCTTCTCTGTGCAAAATACCTTCAGCATCTGCATCCAGAGGAAAGAGATGGGAAAAAGGAGAAAGTCATCTCTCATCTCTCCCTGCCTGTGGTTTAGTAGGTGTCCACAAACAATCACCATAAATTTGCCTCCCTGTGCAAACACACAACTCTAATGCTATGTAAAAATTAAAGACAAAAAAATCAGAGTACCATTAATGAATCATAGAATTCATTACATTTGAAATGTACGTGTACATTTCACTACATAAAACAATTACTTTAAGATTCAAAGATACGATGGTTTTCTAACAACGAAAGCAGAGAACCAGAGCCCCTGAAGAGAATTATGCCAACCCACTAAAAGGTGTCAATGAAGATGGTGGTAAAAATAGATGTAGGGTAACAATTCAGATAGGTAAGAAGGCTTAGAACACACATGCACACACGTACACACCCGCAAACAGAGACATACATACACAATCTGCTGGGCAGGAAGTTTCTCATCCTGTCTGGCGGTTGTTTTCCATTTAGTGTAATAGTACTGCAAGATCAGAGGGGCAAAGCAGGAATTGACATAACCACTGGGCATCTGCAGCTGAGCATATGCAGAGAAAGGACAGAAGTGTAGTTGGCTGGAATGCATCACGACAGCCACCTGACACTTAGACTATCCCCAAATGAATTGTTTACCATCTATCTCTGCACATGCGCACATGTGCATGTGTTAGTATGTATAAATAGACACAGAGTCAATATCAGGTAATTTCAGAGTGGTGACAAAGCTCTATATCTGGGTGGAGAGCTGTACCTTTAGCTGTATAGTGTATGAATGCCTCATGAATACCACGTATTCTCCAGTATTTATTTACCAGCCTGTCAAAGTTATTCATCATATGCAGTGTCACAGAGCACATGGCCACATCTCATATGTCTGCTTCAAGGGCAGGGCAGGTGTGACCTTTGACTTTTTGTTTTACAAAGGATAAAATCATTCTTGAGGAACATTGTCTTTTTGCACAGCTACCCAATCTGCTATCTAAAGACTCTCAATTTTCTTCAATATTGCTTGTTAAATGTTTGTAGCTAATTTTACAGTGCAGACCTAGGTGTCTGAATATTTTCAAATCCATTCCCCATCATATTTAGTTTTAAACTGCTTCTCTTTTCATTATGTTTTATGAGGTGAGACATAGAAAATAATGAAGTGGCTTAGAAAATTCTTTTTCTTGGCTGATTAAAAGCCCCTATAATATAGAAGAATAGAAGAATGCTCCCAAACATCCTCTGAGTTAGAAGACATGTTATACATTCATCTGCTACTTATTTCTCTTCCCAAAGCAAATATTATCCAGTAGAAATTGAATGCCATGTGATCTCACTCCCTTTTGCTCTGGGAACCTGCGGCTACTCTCCCTCAGCTGGAGTCAGCATGGACAGCACCAGTGTCTGTGCAGCACAGATGCTACGGGAAGTAAAGGAATCCCAGATACCGCTTGAGGGGTTCAAACCACAGCCAAGAAAACGGCTTCACCCAGAGTCAATGGTCAATATCATTTAAATCTCTAGAAATCCTATTTAAAAAAGACAAAAAAATAAAAATAATGACTTTCTTTAGAAGTCCATTCCACAGTCTTTTCTGCAGCCAGTGAGTCCCAACCCTACATTTTTCGATGAGGGAGGAGAAAATCACAACCCCTAGAAGAAGGGAAGAGATTTTATTATCTGGCAAGATAGTGGCTTCATCATTAAAAAATTCAACCAACTGGAATACAACGTCCTTTGACCTAGCAGATAAAAGGTCAGACAGCAATTTTGAATAATAAATGAGACCTGTTGACCTCGTGACCCAAATCTGGCAGGGTGAGTGTTTCCTCTTTCACCCGATGCTGATGGCAGACACGCACATGGACAGCTCAGCTAATGAGCTGCCCCAACGCAGCCCAGGTTGTGGGGGCCACAGCCTTTCAGTGTGCAGAGAATAGGTTCCTAAAGCTGTTGTGTTGTGTTGAGTAATGTTACAGAAATGCCACTATTGTTGCTTTTCAGAAGCCTCCTTTGCAGGTTCCTCATCTTTCTGTTTAGTTTAGTAGAAATCGAAGCATTGGTCAAGCTTTTTCTTCTGACTCTGATTTCCTTTATTTTTTTAGCACTTGGGAAAAACTAAAAGTTCCTTTTATTGCATGTATTTTGCTTGTATTATCAGCAAGTTGGTTTTATGAGAATTTTCTGAAGAGCCATCAGCCTACTTACCTTTTAAAGATGTGACTCTCGCCTTTCATTTCCCAGCAAATAGTTAAGGATTTAGATGGACGTTAAACTACAGGGATATTTAGGATATAGTAATTAGCTTAAATCTTTAAGTTTATTTGCATAACACAGTATATAATCCAGAACTTTTAAAATTTTCAACAAAAATGAAAACAAGAATATGGCTTCAACTAAACAGTCCTTTTAATTTTTATAGAATTTTCATTACTGATTCTAGGAAAAACAGCCCTCACGAAGTCAACTTGGTAAACACTTAAATTCTTTTAATAAATATCCTATAATATGACTAATTGTGACAGCTTTAATGAATGTATAATACATTTAATTTGTGTTTACTTGTGTTATTTTAAATAAAAAATATATGAAGCCTAGCCAAATTCTAGTTTAGCTAATTGCATTTATCTTTCTGGGTCTCCTTTTAGATTTTAACTCAATACAATATTCTTCTTCACTCTTCATTGTAAACTCTTGTTAATTTCCAAACTACAGAAGGGACATTTAGTAAAATAACATTAGCTCCACTTGCTTGTAATGCAGAAGAGCAAGTAATGTTTTGGACCAATTTTTTGTTGTCTATCATAAATTGGAAAAACAAAAAAAAGGCTGGGTGCTGGTGGCTCACACCTGTAATCTGAACACTCTGGGAGGCCAAAGCAGGAGGACAGTTTGAGGCAGGAGTTTGAGACCAGCCTGAGAAAATAGCAACACCTCATCTCTGCAGAAACTGGAAAAATTAACTGCGTGTGGTGGTGCACACCTGTAGTCCTAACTACTTGGGAAAGCGGAGGGAGGAAGATCACTTGAGCCTAGGACTTTGAAGTTCCAGTGAGCTATGATGACACCGCGGCACGCTGGAAACAGAGCAAGACACTATCTCAAGTAAACAAACAAACACCCCAAACCCAGGGGAGGATTTAGAGAAACTCTCAGCACATATTCATCACAATTCCCCATACCTTTCAAAAATAGAAAGACCTACTGGCAGCCAAAGCTGCTTTTTGTTATTGGTTTCAAGCTCATTCAACTTGGTTTAACTGAATCGATGAGTATAAAACACCTTTGGTGTATAGGATCCTGGTAAGTATCACTGTGCTGTGTGAAAACATTTTGCTTTGTGCATACTGAGCTTTTCTAAAGTAAAAATATTTGACCTATATTTATGGTGAGGGCACCAATTAATAAATAATATGATATATATATATATATATATACACACACACACACACACACACATACTAGCTAAATTGTGATACAGGGGAAAAAAGGAAGTGAGTTTACAGGAAATAAGGAGAATTAAATGACATCTTATACCCATAAGATGGAGCACTTCTTTTTCCCATTAAAATGCACCACATTTCTTTTCCTTTTAGCCTCACTACGACTCACGTGCAATATATACTTTCGTGCAGGTAAATTTTTAACAATCTGCCTTTAGAAAAATACAAATCTCAAAACAAACAAACAAACCCTAATCTGTACCATTTGCCAATTTTTACGGTGTGAATGTTCCTCTATAACCAATTTCAAGTAACTGAAATGATGTCAGTAAATGTGGAGCTGGGAAGAGATGCGCAGTTAGCTCTCGTGAGCTGGAACTGACCGCCTCCTGCACACCGCTGGACACAGAGCGGGAATGAGTGCTTCTGTTTTGAAATTGAGGTCACTGAGATTAAGGGATCTTATCGGAGATGGAGAGGTAAAGAATAGTAGGACTAGTATTAGACACTTCTTATTACCAGGTTCTGAGTTTTTGTCCCCTGTCTTAGGAAGGAAGGAAGAGTGATGCTGGAAGAATAAGGAAACCGTGCCCCAGCTCAGGGATGCGCATGCTGCTCCCTCCACAAAGGACAGATGCAGGGCAGAGGCAGACACCAGGAAAGAATCATTGGGAAACAAGGACGCAGACAAAGAGTAAAGAGGGATAGAGGGAGATCGGAAAGAATGGGAAAGAGAGAGAAAGGGAAGTACAGGGAGAGAGTAAGAGAGAGAAATAGAAAGGCAGGGACTGAGAAAGGGAGAGAGGAGAGAGAGAGAGAAGGGTAGGAAGTGAGAAGGAAAGGGGGGAGGGAGGGAGGGAAGGAGAGAGAGAGAGAGAGAGAGAGAGAGAGAGAGAGAGAAAAGGAAGAAAGAGAGAGATGAGAGAGTAAAACAAGAGAGAGAAAGAAAGAGAAAGAGGGAGGAGAAAAAGAGAAGGGAGAGAGAGAAAAGAGTGGGAAGGAAAGAGAGAAGGGGAGGGGAGAGAGAAAAAAATACCCGTAATGTCCTACAGTAACAAAACATACTGCCTCAGAGTTTGTTTTCCTATTTGTCCTGAATAAGGATTGCTTTGTCCAGATCTAATCTAAGCAAGTAATCATAAGAATGACTATAAAGCATACACAGGTTTCTCTTGGAACTTGTGAAGTACTTTTATTTTCCCGGTCATCCAGTGGTAGATGACAACCAGTAACAGGTGCATTCTTGAAGAAAGGTGCCCTTCTCTTTTTTCTCTTATAATGCTCATCGGAGGTTGTGTTTTGAAGAGTGGATGTGGAAGGGCAAATAGTCCAATATACTTATGCAAAAATAAAACTAAATAAAACCAGCATAATAAGACGTTAATTAAATTTGTTTTCATATGGCAGAACAGCAAGGTAAATCTGGTCAAAATGCTGAATAGTGAATAGATAAAATGAGTTTCATTTAGTAGGTTTTGAAAACCAGTTGAAAAAGTTCCACATTAAATGCTTAGAGCAGGGATGAAGACTCTCTCTCTCCTTTGGCTTCATTTTATTCCTATTTTTGGTAAAAAGCAACATGTAGCCATGATATATCAGTCTGTCACAAATTGGGGCAATAATTCCATAACTTTATGTCTCCTTTTTTGGATATACATTGAGCATTCTTAATCTGAAAATCTGAAATCTGAAAACCTCCAAGTTTTGAAACTTTTTGAGTGCCCACACTACAAGTTACCCTAAACAAACTGTTTTTTCACTGTCTTAATAGGATGTCATATTTTTTACTGTTATATAATATCAAACAACTGCAGACTGTTCACATGGGAAGCTGAGCTAGTGATGACCTTGTTCTCTAATGGTTCAATGTACACTAAACTTTGTTTCATGTGCAAAATTAATAAAACTGTTATATAAAATTATCTCTAGGCTATGAATATAAAGTAGATGTGAAAAAAATAGAATTCTTGTTTAGAATAGGATATCACAAAATATAAAGGAAAATATCCCAAAATCCACACAGAAAAAAATCTAAAAATCAGAAAACTTTTAGTCCCAAACATTTTGGGTAAGGAATACTTAATCTGTATTGTGGATCAGTTTCCCCCTTTTAAATCACTGGCCTCGTTCCCACTTTTATTCCACCTCCTTCATGTTGCAATAAACATATTTCTTATTTGTGATATTCTTTGTAGTTTTATGACTCCTGTTAATACAAAAATCCATCTTATGGTGTATATTTGTCTCAACTTGTCTACTATTCCACCCTATCACCCATAATGCAATTCAATTAAAATAAAGTTTGATTTATTTGTTTTACATTCAGATCACTCAAGTATTTTGCTAGGTCTATAGTTTGTAAAAAAAAAAAATGTTTCTCAGCTCTTCATTGTAGTATTACTTTGCAAAGAAGACAAAGGTTTTTATATTCATTACCTAAAAAGTCCTATAGCATTCCTTTTGAAGAAGGGGCAGTTATTTTTTCCTTTTACAAAGTAAACAAAGACAAAAGGAATGAGGTAGTTATTTTAAAAAAATAGCAAAATAGACTGAGGCTTGAATCTATGTTTTTATATTATTATTCTGTGATATATGGCTGTACTAGTCGGTTTCAAAATCAAAATATACACTAAAATTATTAAACACCTTTTCTTTTGACAATAAATATTTGAGTGAGAATGTATTTCATCATTTCTCTATGATGAAAACAAATAATAATGCTCTATTTGTCAACATAAAGGTTCAATTGAGGTATATGAAGAGGAAAATAAATAATATTAATATAAATGAGGCACAAACAATATCCATCCCTTGGAGAAAACATTTTACAGCAGTCAGATAATGAGATTTAGTAACTGACTATCAGGATATGGATTATAATGATGAAAATCATTAGCATAAGAAAAAAACATAAATCAGAGTATTGTTTTTAGAGCTAGGAACTCATGTTCCCTTCCTCATTTTAAATCTCATTGTGTTGCAAAGAAATCGCTTTTCCCCCCAATCCGTTACTTCACAGAATTCGCATAAGTGTTTCTAGAAGATTGCCTAGAGTGAGTCTGGGAATCAGCAGGGTGACATTCAGCAGTGTTCGTGTACATGGATGGATGGAACTGACTTATCATCTGTCACCATATCACCCAAATCATCCATGTGAAGAAGGTTGACTTGGCACCAAGCTGGCAATTATCTGGTGAACCCAGCCTAGTAAACTGCCGAGACTGATAAAAGTTCAAAGAATAAATATAATTGCACTGGGAAATCATGGCGAATCCTCTTTCATGATTCAAAATGTAATATCTTAATGGATTCAATCCACAACAGCAGGCTTATCAAGTCATCTATAACAAAACAGACAGACTGCTATTACAGGTATTCTTTAGCTTGAGTCAAAACGTAGTCTGTTTTTAAAAATATGTAAGTGATTGGTACAAAGCTGAGTACATGTAGAAAGGTTACACCCTGACTAATGTCATGCAATGCACATTAAACATACGGAACACACACACATACATACATTACACACACACATACAATAAACTGAATAAAGAATGTGGGTTATCAGAGCAACAAAGAAAAAGAGTTTTACTTGGAATAGACAAAAAAAGGAAAAGGGGAACAAAAGGTTTATTGATGGGAGAAATTTGACTTCAACAATTCAACAGTGGATATGGCCAAAGTTGACTTGGCCTGAATAAGAAACAGCACTTTACAAGGTAATTTACTTTATTAGTTCTTGGCGTATCAGGCTATCCAGAGGGCTTCCATGCCAAGAGGCGGTGCCACAACAGTCACAGCAGAATGAACGCGTACAGTGTCATTGCACTTAGCTTTCTAAGGTTAAGACGTTTCTGTCTGTGTCTAAAAGGAGGGAGTCATGTTGTATTGAGCGTTAATTAAATTTTCCTGAACTTTCAGAACATCTTAGTGAAACAAGTAGATTGCTTGCCTTTTAGTATGAGAATACAAAAAGCTCAAATAGAGAGCACTGTATGTCAGCTTATTTTCTGTGAGCTGAAGGGTCCCTCAGACATTAAGATAGCTGAGAGTTTTATCTCACATGCTACATCCAAAATGATTATAGTGACTCAGAAGGGACATGAGTCCCTAGTTCTAAAAATAATGTTCAACCTTATGTCTTTCTCTTATGCTAATGGTTTTTATCATTATAACTCTTATCCTGACACAGATACTTATTTCACTGCTGGTTAAATGTTTTGTTTTGTTTCTTTCCCCAAAGGATGGATATTGCATGTTCAGAAGATTCTAATATTGTATCTGGATCCAGCAAGAACAATGCCTTGATTTATGAGCAATGTCTGCCAAAATCTAGGAATGGAGAAAAGGCAACTCCCATGGCACCTTTTGTGTTCTTGTGTAATGAGGTCTGGGCTGAGGGCAAAAGAGATGAGCCCTGCGATCTTGGGCAAGTGACCAACAACTGTGCTGAAGCTCAGTAAATGAAGGCAGTGTTACTAGATCATCTCCAAGGCTCTTGTTAGCCCAGAGATAATTAAATAGCACCCAATGTTTGTATAGCGATATTACAGTTCAAAAAATGTTTTATATATATTAATTTCTTGTATCATTATTACTAATTTTTACATAAAGAAACTAATGGTCAAAGTGACTAACCAATATGGCACAGGTAGATCTGGGATTCAAACATTGATTTTCATGTATCTAAAACTGCTTCATACATAAACAAACGTACATTTCTACAGATATGCCAAATATATTTCCTATGTTAGTGCCTACCGAATTGTCAAGTGCCAGTCCCCTGCACCGTCCTTTAAGAGTCCTCATCCCTTACACTAATATATCATGGTAGCCTTTTTTTTTTTTTGAGACAGAGTCTCATTTTGGTGCCCTGGATAGAGTGCCACGTTGCCATTCCTCACAGCAACCTCAAACTCGGGCTCAAGTGACACCCTCTTGCCTCAGTCTCCCAAGTAGCTGGGACTACAGGCATCAGCCACCACTCCCATGTAGTTTTTTTAGAGACAGGGTCTCACTCTTGCTCATTCTTTATGAGAGGCTGGTCTCATGAGTTCAAACAGTCCATCCACCTTGGCCTCCCAGAGTGCAAGGATTACAGGCCTGAGTCACCACACCAAGCCCTATGATAGCCTTTCTTGATGACCCCAGACATCGTGTGACTCTGAAACACATCATTGACGGAGGGGCTACAAGCTGAGGGAAATCTCACTTGGGAGGAACCCGTTTCCTGGACTTACTCTAACTGGAAATAGTCCCTTCAACCCAAGAATGAATTAATAAATGGTGGTATATGTATACCATGAAATACTACTCCACCATAAAAAAGATGGAGACTTTACATCTTTTGTGTTTACCTGGATGGAGCTGAAGAACACTCTCCTTAGTAAAGTATCTCAAGAATGGAAAAGCAAGTGTCCCATGTACTTGATACTAATTTGAAACCAGTAGATGAACAACTACAGGTCCACAGGAGAGGAAAAACACAATTAAATTCAAGAAGAAGGGGAAGGGGGAAAGGGGCTCAGTAACCTCCCACCTAATGGATGCATCATAGGAGTACATGGCACCCTTCCTGGGTGAAAGACTCAAATACAACTCAGAGTTTTCCTAACAAAGGAAAACAATGTACACTAATCATATGTACCCTTATATTAATCTGAAATTTAAAAAAAGAAAAGAAAAAAGAAAGAGATCCTCAGCCAGAGTCAAAGCATATAGCCCAGAAGAAAGTCAAAGGGCTCTTCCTCCTTCAGACCTTCTGTCCTGTCCTCTGGGTCATGAACTAAGTCAGAATGTTGTCGATTGAAAGCATCCAAGGAAGTAATTTATCACCGTAGCCGTTACTGGCTTGAACAAAATAGACAACCTTGGTGTACGAACCTGAAGAAAGAAAATGCATCCAATATCTTCCAATGTTGTATTTGGATTGTAGTGAATGGTGGGTAGAAATGACTTCTTCCCTTTTCATTTGAAACAGATCCAGTGGTAAGACCAGAGGGAAGCAGGATAGAGTCAGAGCAAGGGCCCAGCCCACTGTCTTTCCACAGACACTGATATTACTTCTCCACCAAAAAATGTGTCCTAGAATCTACTGTTCATTCTATGATAGAGATTAATGACCTCCAATATTAATTTTAATGTTTTCTCCCCTCTTCACAGCAAACTATTATCCTATAGAGGCATATCCTGAGTTACCTACATTAAAACATTTCCCTGACATGTTTAATTCCAGATTGCTTCTTCCTATCACTTTGCAGTTTGAGAGGATTGGTCCAGCAAACCCCAGCTGCTCAAGGCAAACAAAATCATAATTATAGCAGTAAAGTAACCCTGATATTTAGAAACAAAAACGAATTCTGAAAAATGTGCTCTAAAGTAAATACCATGTATTGAACTTCATTAGACAATTGAGCCTTCTTTCAATATTATTCCATAGATACTAACCCCTATCTTTGATCTTTAGGGAAATAGCTTAGAGGGAGAGTGAAGGAGGAGCAAGATCATTTGATTATGTCTCAAAATGATGATATAGCAATTCAACATTCCATTAAAGTATGTTTAATGCAATGTTGAATTGATTTCCTAATTTAGAAATTGAAAAAGTTAAAGTCCACTCACTAGGTTGCTATGGAAGAGAGGACCCTGTAATGTAGTCCAAAACCTCACCCAGATGATTTCTACACTTTATGTACAACTTTTTCCTTTCAACTGAACCTATGGCTACGGCTAGTTTATTCTGCCTTCACAGCAGTAAATGACGCCTGCCTTTTGATTTCATTTGTTTGATTGGATTTTTAGCTATGCAAGAAATGACTTCAGAATAAAAGTCGCCCAAAGAAAATGTATTTTTTTGATCTTTTACAAAATGAGAGATTCTGTTTCTTAACTTCCTCCATGTACATACTTAAAATGACTATGATTTTTTATTCAAATTCGCAATCTTGGAGAGGTGAATAAACCCAGAGATGCGGAGAAACCGTTATCTCCTCAGTTATCAACGTATGTTCATTGCGTGCACAGAAATATAACCAACCAAAAAGCAGCTTCAAATGTTGCAAATGTACTTTTCTCTTGGAGTGTTAACACTTTCTTTAGGATTGAAAGACATGGATTTTGCTATGTCCATAGTATTCTCATGTTCTTTTAACCTTGGGCTAAAAGGAAGAATTTTCCTTCCCAATATGAACAATCTTTAGTGATGATAAATGTATTTTATAAAAAAGTACAATGGAAGTTTTTAAAAAAAATCTAGGTTTTTAAAATTATTCAGAAATAAAATCCAGCACCTTGCTGTTTTGCTATGATGGATACCTCCCAGATCTAGAATATGCTTTATTGGATAATGAACGTTAAGTTTGACTTACTTGAATTCTGTGAGAATATATAACATTTGATTTTTCTAATCTAGTCATATAAAGTATGTTTAATATTTAATAATAATTTCAAAGAAAAAAACATGCATTTCTTTTTGCATAATCCACCTGGGTTGTTAGAAATTATTAGAATGGGAAAATTTTATTCTATTTAACAATTTTTTAAAAATGAATCTCACTAGTAGCTGTGATATATTCTGTAATTTAT
>CAUYRH010105239.1:0-24911 GCA_963574655.1 Perodicticus potto | reverse complement strand
TGCACACGACTGGGCTGCTTGCAAATCCAATGTGAATAGCACCTCATTAAGCAGCAAGAACATTGATGCCTTAGCAATTATGAATTGGGCTACAATAAACATTCTGGTGCAAATATCTTTGTTATAAAGTGATTTTTGGTGTTCTGGATATATACCTAGTCCAGGAATTAAAGAATTGAATGGCAGATCTATTTTTAGATCCCTAAGTGATCTCTAAACATCTTTCCAAAAGGAACATATTAGTTTGCATTCCCACCAGCAGTGCAGAAGTGTTCCCTTTTCTCCACATCCACTCCAACATCTATGGTTTTGGGATTTTGTTATGTGGGCTAGTCTTGCTGGTGTTAGGTGATATCTCAAAGCTGTTTTGATTTGCATTTCTCTGATGATTAAGGATGGTGAGTATTTTCTCATGTGTCTGTAGGCCGTGAGCCTGTCTTCTTCACAGAAATTTCTCTTCAGGTCCCTTGCCCACCCTGAGATGGGATCACTTGTTCTTTTCTTGCTAATACGTTTGAGTTCTCTGTGGATTCTGGTTATTAAACCTTTGTCAGAGGCATAACCTGTAAATATTTTCTCCTATTCTGAGGGCTGTCTGCTTGCTATATTTACTGTGTTCTTGGCTGTGCAGAAGCTTTTTAGTTTGATCAGATCCCAATAATGTAGTTTTGGTGTTGCTTCAATTGCCTGGGGGGGGGTGCATAAAATATTCTCATCATAAAATGTTCTCCCAGGCAGATTTCTTTCAGTGTTTTGCCTGCACTTTCTTCTAATATTTTTATAGTTTCATGTCTTAAGTTTAAATCTTTTATCCAGTGATAGTCTATCTTTGTGAATGGTAAAGGATGTGGGTTCAGTTTCAGTCTTCTACAGGTTGCCAGCCAGTTTACCCAGCACCATTTGTTAAACAGAGAATCTTTTCCATACTGAATGTTTTTAATTGGCTTATCAAAGATCAAATGACCCACGTAGCTGGGTTCATCTCTTGGTTCTCTATTCTGTTCCATACATCTACCTCTCGGTGCCAGTACCATGTTGTTTGGATCACTATCAATTTATAGTATAGTCTGAGGTCTGGTAGTGTGATTCCTCATGCTTTGTATTTAGTTCTGAGCAATGTCTTGGCTATTCAAGGTTTTTTTCTGATTCCATATAAAACAAAGTATTATTTTTTCAAGGTCTTTAAATTGTTTTAATAGGGATAGCATTAAAATTGTATATTGCTTTGAGGAGTATGGACATTTTAACAATGTTGATTCTTCCCAGCCATGAGCAAGGTATGTTTTTCTATTTGTTAACATCTTCGGCTGTTTCTTTTCTCAGAGTTTCATCGTTCTCTTTATGGAGATCTTTCACATCATTTGTTAGGCAAACTCACAAATATTTCCTTTTCTTTGGCACTACTGTAGAAGGAATAGAGTCCTTAACTGTTTTTTCAGCTTGACTCTTGTTGCTATATATAAAGGTTATAGATTTGTGAGTAATGATTTTGTAACTTGAGATGTTCTGTATTCCTTGATCATGTCTAAGAGTTTTGTAGTTGAATGCTCGTCATCCTTAATCATCAAAGAAATGTAAATCAAAACCACTTTGAGATATTGTCTAACTCCAGTAAGGTTAGCCAAATGACAAAATCCCAAAACCCTAGATGTTGGCATGGATATGGAGAAAAGGGAACACTTCTGCACTGCTGGTGGGAATGCGAACTAATATGTTCCTTTTGGAAAGATGTTTGGAGATCACTTAGGGATCTAAAAATAGACCTGCCATTCTATTCTTCAATTCATGAAAATTTTTTTCAACATAAAAAGATATAGTTAATATCTTTATATCTAACTATAAGTACATAGTTAATGTAAACTCACTGTGGAATTTTGGGGAATAAAAATAAAGTTAATAGGCCGGGCATAGTGGCTCATGTCTGTAATCCTAGCACTCCGGGAGGCCGAGGCGGGTGGATTGCCTGACCTCAGAGGTTTGAGATCAGCCTGAGCCAGAGCAAGACCTAGTCTCTAAAGGAATAGCCAGGTGTTGTGGCAGGTTCCTGTAGTCCCAGCCGCTTGGGAAGCTGAGGCAAGAGAAATGCTTGAACCCAAGTTTGAGGTTGCTGTGAGCTATGGTGCCAAGGCACTCTACAGAGGGTGACAAACTCTGTCTCAAAAAAAAAAAATTAGTAATAATAATAAAAGCTAATGTTTATTGAATGCTAATTTTGTACAATATGATAAACATCTGATGTTTGTTGGCTTATTTAATCCTCACAGTAACCTTAGGTTGCCAGTGTCACAATTCTACTACTGTCATACCCATTTTACAAATCAGAAAACTCTGGCACACAGGTATTAAGTAACTTTCCCAAAGTTTTACAGCCAATAAATAATCGAGAGGGAATTTGAACTCAGGCAGAGTGGTTCTTGAGCCCACGTCCTTAATAGCCACTGTTTTATACTGTCACTGTTCAGGTTCAGTTTTCAGTAGAAAACTATAAAGAAAAAAAAAATTAAAAATTGATAAATTTAACTAAATTAAAATTTAGAACTTCTGTAGTTTTAAATATCCCAAAAAAAACCCATCATAATGAAGTGAAAATACAAGCCATAGACTAGGAAAGATAATATAATACAAAGATAATATAAAGATAACATAATCAACAAAACAGTAATTTATAGAATACGTAATAACTTCCTGCAAATCTCAAAGAGAAAGACAAACAATAAAAAAGATAAATGGGCAAAGAATATTAATAGTCTACTGGCCAAGAATGGTGGCTCATGCCTATAGTCCTAGCTACTCAGGAGGCTAAGGCAGGAAGATCTCTTGAACCTAGGAGTTTGAGACTAGCCTGGGCAATATCTTAAACAAACAAACAAAATCACTTAAATTAAATTTAAAAAAATATAAAAAGCAGTATCATTCCATACTCATTAAACTGGAAAAAATTTTAAATTTGATAACAGCAAGCATTGATGAAGATATGAAGCAATGGGAATCTCATACTCTGCTATTAACTAGTGCTTCATTTAGGAGAGCAATAACCTCTAGTATAGTAATGTTGAAGATACACTTATATAATCCTACTCCTTTGCCTTAAAGAATGTTCCCAGGATAAATGTATATATACAAGAAAAAAATGCGCAAGAATGTTCATACAGCATTTTTTCTAATACTGGAAAAAAGTAAACTATTTAAAAGCAGTACAATGGAGAAGTGAATGGTGGACTATTTATGCAATGAATTATTATAGTGTAATCAAAATACTTTATCATAACTACAGTAAGATGGAACAAGAAAAAAACTTCAAAAATATAGGGTATAATAGCAAGTTTCAGAAAGATACTCCCAATATACCAGTTATATAAAGTTTGAAAACGTGAATACTACATATCGTCTTTCTATCTGTCCATCCATCTATCCATCCATCCATCTAGCTATCTGTCTATTCTTAGAAAGTATTAAACATGCATGGGAATGATATATACCAAATTTAAGACGGTGGCTAATTCTGGAGTAGAGAGGCAAGAGAATGATTCCAGAAGAGATACACAGGGGCCTTCAACTACATCTATAAAACATTACTAAAAAAAAAAAAAAATGTTTTCTAACACATACAGTAAATTATGAAAATTTTACAAAGTTGTGTTGGTACCACGTAGCAGTGCACTATATTTCCCATACTTTTCTGCATGTTTGAGTTTTTCAGATTTTTAAAGAAATATAAACTGAAAGGCGCCAGTGGTAAGTTTCATGATTTGTAATGACACAGAGTAAAATTAATAATGCATTTGTATGTTATTAGAGTCAACTACACA
This sequence comes from Perodicticus potto, assembly GCA_963574655.1. Taxonomy (NCBI): domain Eukaryota; kingdom Metazoa; phylum Chordata; class Mammalia; order Primates; family Lorisidae; genus Perodicticus; species Perodicticus potto. The sequence continues at coordinate 21,102 of CAUYRH010105239.1, read as the reverse complement.
ATATAAGCTCAACTGGTATTTTCTCTGTCTAGTTAGAAATCTCAAAAGCTGAACAATTTTTCTTCCCATTACAAATTAATTGGGATAATCATATAATCAGATGTGGAGTTAACGAGTCCCTAAAATATTAGTTTAGTTAGCTGATTACTTTAGGCAACAGTGTCTCTGCTTTGAAGATGAGTGTTCTAAATATGTAATAAATCCTTAATTTATCCAACATAGATCTAGAGTTTCTGCAGAATGTCAGGAATACAGTTAGGACCAAGCTTTCATTCCTTTAATATTAGACTTTGCCTTCATAACAAAATAACCCAAAGTACTGTGAAGCAGTAATTCTGACACTTCTATCCTAATACACCAAAGGCTAAAAAATTAAAATAAAACAAAAACAGCTACAAAAAAAATCCCAACAAGAAATTTCAAATTTCAATTTCAAAAGAAATACTGTAATATGAATGTGAAGAAAGTTAGAACAATTAGCAAATTTATCATTTTACAATGATGTTAAGCGCATCTTAATTTAAGTAAGTACTTAGGCCTTGGTTGGAGGTCTGACCTGGGTCCCTGAGGTGGAATGTTTGCTGGATGAAGTTCAAACACAGTCTGTTTACCTGTGGACATAAGTGACCTTAAAGCAGAATACATTTTTTAAAATGTTGACTTTAAAAGCAGAAATGTAAATAAGACTGTGATTTATGAATCTACTAATGTCCTTTTCTGCTGTACACAGACATCAGAAAGATCGAGTTTTGGGCTACGGTAAATATAACAAGAATGCGGACTTGTTAAAGCAGTAGTAGGTACTCTTATTAAAAGTCCACTTCCATTAAGAGTTTACAAATTGTCTTCCCTTCTTCCAGGCCTTAAAAAATGCGTTCCAAAAGCAGTGAAACTGAGGGCACAGCCCAAAAGCAATTCCCAAGACATATGAAAGACTGCAGCTTCCAGGAGTCTAAGGACATGAAGCACAGAAAGCAAGATGAACACCCCACTGGCAAGTCAGACGAAATTCTTCCATGTCCCAAGTCAGAGAAGCTACACAGTGGGCACGGCTGCCAAGCAGACGACCTCTCAAGAGATGACCTGTTATTTCTCCTCAGCATTCTGGAGGGAGAACTGCAGGTCAGCTGGTTGGGATTATCCCCATCATGCTTTCAAGGGGAAGGTTGCTTACGAATTGGCTGTGCCTGTTGCCACAGAAATAGGTATCTGTGGTTTGTATTTGTGTGTATGTGAAAGCAAAGCATCAGTGTACACACACAGAATCCTTTCTACCAAGTCAAAGCTCAACTAATCACATCTGAAAGGGCTGTCTTTATGACAGACGACTGGCACGCATGTTGGGAAAAGGCACTTCCTCTGCCTATACTGCTCAGGAGCTTCGGTGCATAGGCACAAGCCGGCAGGCAGTGTCAATACCAGACAGCTGACTTCTGGATTGGTTTAAACAACAATAGGTGCTTTGTACCTCGTGTGAACTGGCTCCCAGGCTTGCCCTGGCATTATTAAAACCTAACAACAGCTGCTACACATGTAGAAGAATCTTATTTCCTATCCTCTGAAAACCCAAACGCTAATACATCGGGGGTACCATGTTATTGACTTGTCAAATATAATTTAAAAAGTAATCGCTTTTTAAAACATTATTAACGTGTAGTTAGATTGTAAGAAAGATGAAGGGAGATAGCTTTCATACCTTTTCCAAAAGGTGCCATAAACCAAATATGATTCATTTATATTTGAAAGAAAAACTACTGTCAACTATCACAAAAATCACTTGCTGAGACTGCTGGGTAATAAAGCTTTCTGAAATACTTTTTGTTCCTGCAGGCTCGAGATGAAGTCATAGGCATTTTAAAGGCTGAAAAAATGGACTTGGCTTTGCTAGAAGCTCAGTATGGGTTTGTCGCTCCAAAAAAGGTGTTAGAGGCTCTCCAGCGGGATGCTTTTCAAGCGAAATCTGCCCCTTGGCAGGAGGACATCTATGAGAAACCAATGAATGAGGTATGTACCTCATCAGGGTGTGCACCAGGGAGGCTAATGCTCACTAGTCAGCCACGCACTAGGCCTGGCAGATGAGCATGACCAATAACTCCTTTTTGATTGTTTACAGTTTTACTCTCCAATGCATTTAAGATCTATCCAAAGTAGGGAAATATTACAAGTTCTATAGGAAAGAAAAGGAGGATTAATCATAGACAGGATGCTTCCCCTAGGTTTTTCTCGACATCAGACTGAAAACTACCAAATGCAAGAGAATCTACATCCCCCTCACCCCTGCCACAGACAAAAGGGTATGTACTTCTTTTGGGGACTTGAAGGCTTTCCAGACTATAATAAAAAACAGATATAGTTTACCACAGTGGTTAATTTCTTTAAAAATGCTGAGGTTATTATGTCATAGAAATTTTGAGCATGAATGAAAACGATCTGAAGAATTGTTTAAGAAATAGAGTTTTGAAAAGCATATATTTTAGATGAGTGTATACCTTCTTTTTCTTTCACAAGTTTAATGAGAGCACAGGCCTCTCCCCTGGCAGGTGGGCCAGCAATGACAATGGCAGAGGTGTGCAGTCCCCATTATAGTCCCCAGTGCACAAAAGTGCAGTGTGCTTGCTTTCCACTCACTGGCATTTCTGAAACTCTTTGGAATCATTGTATTTTTTCTGAGACCTCAATGAAAAATATCCAACATAATTTTATGTTCATTAAAATGAACATAATTTTTCATTTTAATAAAAAGGGGAACATGAGTTACGGATGGTGAAGAAGAGCAAATTTCACGTAGATTTCTCCCACATAAGCTCTGGCAGCCTATCTCAGGATTGACCTCTAATGTCCTTTCTATTCTCGACTTTGGTGCCTCATGAGAGAGACTACTGTCTTGCCAAATTGGGAAGGAGTTTAGTCATGTGGATCTGCTTCTCTGAGTGGTGAGGATGAGACCACCCAAAGTCTGTTGACTTGTGCTTTAATCCAAATTTTAAACACAAGGAGCCGAAGCTGCATTCAAGTCAATAGTGTTAAAATTATATCCTGGCTTCCAACATATTAACTGTGGAACAGCATCAGGCACAAATTCCCCAACCCTGTGAGCTCAAATGCAAAGTAATGATCACTGAACATACCCTTAACAAAACTCCACAAATGGCATAACCCACTAACACTTCTGAGGGAAGTGAAACAGATTGATTCCAAAGTTATGTTGAAATCATTAGGAAAAATTTTAGTTATAAAATAATTCTATTGTACAAATGCAAAATTGGAAATACCCTCTTTGCAAATACTTGTAATCCTAACTTTGCACAATGCCCCTGAAAGTTACCCAGAATCTGGCCAAACTTTGCAAATCCAATCTTCTTTGATTACTCCTCCAACAGATTTTACTCTCCCAACTGCTCATATTTCTACCTATGATTTGCCAATTTTACACGTTCCCTCTACTTTTCCCTTGTAGATCTCTCTCTTCTTAGGTGTCTATCCAATTCTTTGAAGCCCATAGAACTCTATCTCCACAACTCAGTTATCTACCCTTTTCCTCTATCTAGGAAATAAGAGGTGAGAATAAATGGTATGGGGGAATTCTGACTAGCAGTTCCCAGACAGGGCTGAAGAAAAGAAAATGAGAGAGAAAGTACTGTGTTCCCACTAAGACCAGCCGTGGCTGTGTCCTAATCACATTAGAATGAGCATCTGCATGCTATAAAGCTATTCTGCTTTTGCCTTCCCCATCTTGGAGTGTTGACATCCTCTCCTTCCTTTTATTTTCCTCATAATGTTCTTTTTGAAAAAAATCTAAAAAAATATCACTCATGTCTAGGGTAAACTAGAGGGGATTTATCTAATTCTTCAGGCAAAGTAACTTAGAAGAACAAATGGCTCTCAGTTAATTACATGACTTGGTAGGAAGAATGAATTATGATGAAAAACTAATGGAGCCTTGTGAGCGGAAACCCAGGTGGGGAATGGAGCTGGAGGTGTTGTGGTCAAGAGGGAAGAAAGAGGCAAAAACTCCCTGACAGTTTCAACCTCCCAGTCCTTTCAAACCTAGGGTTTTATATTAGAACTTATCTTTAAAAGAGGTACTTGAATTATTGGCTTCAACTAACGTATACTTAATTCTTTCAAAAAACATATCATTGAAAACATAACAACATTTTGGATTTATCAAAGTACTATAATAAAGGAATCTCAATATCTTTTTTGTTATTCCAGATTAATATGAGCATACAGATGATTAGGTTACATTATTTGCGTTTGTTAGGTAAAGTCCAAGTTATAGTTCTGTCTCTCCCCAGAATCTTAGTATATCATTAAAGCAATTCTTAAAGTACTTATTTTAAGCAACTGTATAATTTAGCTTTTAATTTTCATTTTATTAATATGTTAAATTAACATTTACTGTAGAGCTCATGTATACAAATAGTGTGGCTCCTCCCATTAGGGCGTTTAACATCTAAGAGAGTGACGGACATCGAGGGATCAAATTTAGATAGACAAATCAGAAAAGCCAAGATTCAGAGGATGAGCAGGGATTAGTTAGGTAGAACATAAAGGAATTACATTTTTAGCAATACTGTGGACTATATATCATAAAATCATAGCACTAAATATATATTAAAATGTTAAATAAAATATAAAGAACATTCTTAAAATGCATAGATGAACTTACATGGCCGAAAGAAAAGTCTTGAAAACAGGAACTGGAAGAAAAATTTTATAGACTAATTGGCTTCTGACTTCATATTTTGTGAATGTTTCTTCTCTATAAAGCAAACTTCCAGTGCTGGGAACCAAAGGACATATTCATTTTGCAATATAACCTCTGACATTTCACCTTTATTTGACAATGGCTGAGTGACACAGCAGAGACCAATAAAAGAAATATTAGAAGCTCTTTCTATATTAAGATGGCTAGAGATAACTATCCATGTAAATGACTGTTACCCACACAATATACACATTTCTCTAAATGTCCACTGAACTTTAGCTGGACTCTCGAAAACCACCTGAGGTGAAAAGAAATTTGATGGAGGCTAAGTCAAAATGGAAAAAAGGCAAAAGTCACAACTGATTATAATTAAAATATTTCACTTTTGCAAATTTTATAAAACATATGATGAGGTGAAAACATTGCTGGGGCCTTCACAAGGTTTTGGAGGATGCCCATGTAAGTGAGAAACCCCCAAACTTAAGCTTTGCTAGTTTCCTGGCAAATCCTCCTCCTCATTCTCTTCCTGTGTGAGCGCATATGTGTGCATTTTTGGAAGAGGAAAACTTGGGCGATGTCTGTAGACACAGTTTGATGGGACAGAGGTAGGATCAAAGATAAAAGAAAGAGAGGATCATAGGTAGAATAAGGGCTTAAAGGAAAACAAAGGGGACAGAGCAAAAAAGTACGTACAAGTGAAGAGGTTAAGAATGTAGAAGGATGTGGGAAAATTACAAGCAGCAGAAGCAGAAGATAAGAGAGCATTCGTGTTTAACAGGCTCCTCTCACCCAGTAGGAGAAAAGACTAGGAGGGAAGTGCATGTTCTGGAGTAGTATTTAAAGAGAACTGCACAGGCTCCAAATAGATATGTGAGGAAACAGAAGGGACGCTATAGCTAAAAAGGTCGGGTTAAACTCGAATATCGCCTGGAATGATACCAAGAATGAGTGTGGAAATGAGTCTTGAAGATTGCTCTGCAGCTCAGCAGATAACCAAGATGAGGATGGGAGAAGACTGTCAACTTGGATGGTGAGGATCAAGCAAAGAAGAGTTCTCAGAAGGGTCTGGCAGTGGCAGTGCTGAGCCCTGTCCCATTTCCAGAGTCTGAGAGGCTGCGGCAATCTCGAGAGTCCAGTGTTACAACAGAAAATTAGGTTTCTGTAGAGACAAGGAAATAAGGAGCACTTTATAAATACCATGTTTAGTTACCTTGATCTACTAAAAAGGTCAAGCAATTTCTCTTCACTCTGGATGAACATATCCCTACCAGTATACTTAGATCAACCAAAAGAAATATCATCAAAGAAAAGCACTATCTACAAATTGCCAATGGGAAAGAACAAGGAGAACCAAAGAAGGGTCTATGACTTAGGGTGTATTAAAACAAAGGTCACTATTCTTTTCTAAGCAAATACTAAGCAGCCAAAAACAAAAAGATAGAAAATCTCTTTGCTCTTCATGCTTTCTGGCCATGGGAAGATCACCAGAAATCCAACCTCATGAGATACACTACGCTTCCTCCATCCTAGGAGAGGAACTGGACTGTGTCAAGGACGAGCATAGGACATGGTATCCGGGAGGCTGACCTGATGATCAGGAAGCTTGTGACTGCACAGGAAGCATTAGAAAGTCATTTTTCAATCTTTCTGCCCCTGATGCTCCCTAAAATAACTCCTGGGTTGTCCTGTTTTCTTCAGTTTGCAAGTGGGGACAGATTCCAAAAAGGGGCAGTCATTCTCTCATAATCCCCAAGGACTTAATGCTCTACCATCCTATATTGTTCCTAAGTGTTACACACATGCTTAGATTCTCTTCCTGGGAGAGTGTAAGAACTTAGATGCCAAACTTCTCTTGTATTCCCCAAGGCAACCATCATTGTACGAGGTACATATAGCAGAATAGGCTCTACGTAATAAGTACTTATTGCCTTGACAAAACTGTGGTGCTAGAATCAATCTGAGAAATCATCAAGCCCAGACAATTTATAAAAGAAGAATCTGAAGTATAAAATGGTCAAGCTGCAGATGAGGATCAGATCCATCATTTGATCTGTCTGGAATTTGGAAGAGACTGAAGTGAGAGCTACTGGCATATGTGTATTTTCTAAGAGACCTTTTGGGCAGGTAGAAACAAAGTCACAGCATAAAGCTTCAAGTACAAGCTACCACATTTCAAGAATCACTAAGTCTGGTTTTGAAAGCTTCCCCTCTGCAACATGACTCACTCTTCAATGGCTTTCCAGTTACATTTCTGATAAACATGAGTTCCTTGGGGCTGTACTCAAGAGCTTGTAGTAAATCCTAATGATTGTTTAAGAGTCTTAGAATCCAAAAGGAAAATTCAAGAGAATCTGGCACTGATATGAAGGAGCAAATAGTTCTTCCCAGGAGTGATCATAGAAACAGAAGGAAAAGTTTTGGTGGAAGGGGAAACTGATTTTTAGGACTTAGCACCTAAAAAAGGCAGTCTGAAAGCCCCACAGTGGGTTCTAAGATGTGTCTGAAGTTCAGTGTGGCTAAAAGTTGGGTGAGAAAGGTGGGAAAGTTCAGAGTACAGACAGGGCTGGAGTGGCAGTGGGTAAGCTAGTAAAGGGCCTTTGACCCTGAACAGAAAGAGTGGAGTAATGATGAAGGATCATGTTGTCAGTGATGAGGACAGACTGGAATGAGGCAAGGCTGGAGGAAGGGAATCTACTTAGGTGGTCATGGAAGAAATGAAGGACACTATTCCTTCCTAGTCCCTACAAACAAATAGCCACTAACATGTAAGGAGGAAAACTCACAAGAGAGAGCAAAAGTGAATTAAACAAGCCTTCTATTTTCTCTGTTTGGGGTTGAATAAAGTTTAATATGTGTCTTGACAATTACAAGAAGCTATCTAGGGAAAGACATTGATAGAGTCAAATGCAGGGACCTGCCCAAAGAGAATGTCCCACCCAGGAAAAAGGGAATGTGCCCACCCCCACCCTTCTGACCCATTAAGTCCCCAAACACCTTAAGCCAAGTGCTGACTTCCTTCTCAAGCTCAGCACAACAGCTCCAGGGTGGAATAAAGGCTGACATTGCCCACTCAGAACCTGGACTCCATTTCCTTTTGTTTCACATTTCAGAATAATCTTTTATTTTCGGTCTTTGACCTCTCAGACATGCTTTGCTAAATACCTGTTATAATTATTCATTTTTTAGTATTAATTCTAGTGTCAATCTTAAAATTAAATTGAATGTTTTTTCTTTTATTTTTTTAGGCAGAATCTTGCTCTGTCCTATAGGCTGGTGCAGTGGAGTGATTATAGCTCACTGTAGCCTCAAACTCCTGGGCTGAAGGAATCCTCCTACATTTGCCTGTTGAATAGCCTGGACTATAGGCTTATGTTACCATGTTCAGCTAGTTTTTTCTTACTGTTTTAGAGATGGGGTCTCACTGTTACCCAGGCTAGTCTCAAACTCTTGGGCTCCAGCAATTCTCGCACTCCAACCTTCCAAATTGCTGGGATTACAGGATTATCCAGCATACCCAGACTGTCTATGTACACCTATGGGGGGCAGGGGAAGGGACAGTTTGTTTTTTCGCATGTCCCCGACCCCCCACCCCACCATTGGTTTTGACTGTCAATGAAAAAACCCTGATGCATACATAATAACATGTAAAACACACCAAGGGACCAAAGAGGCATATGGCGGTAGAGAGCACTACAGTGTGAGTGGAGACAGAGGGGTCAGCCAGGGCAGCTACAGAACCAAACACTGCACAAGGATTTCTGCACTTCTTAGCACTCCTTTAATATGGTTTCCTGTGGAGCAACAAGGAAGAGTATCAGAAAGGGGATATGTAGAAATTGTTCTGATATTCACAGGAGCACAGATCATTCTGGAAAAATTTGGTGACAATAAAAGACTACCCAAAAGTATCAATTAACAAGAGTAATGATAAATGCTAAGCAAGGAGATCAAAAACCCTTTGCTCAATTGTTATAATTATCAAAACAGAGACATTTCTAAAAGAGTGAAAGGTGGCAATTTTATGAACAATTTGTAGTTAACAGGCTATAATTTTTTCTTTTTTTTGCAGTTGGACAAAGTTGTGGAAAAACACAAAGAATCTCACAGACGAATTCTGGAACAGCTTTTAATGGTAGAAAAATCCCATAGGCAAACCATATTGGAGTTAGAGGAAGAAAAGAGAAAACATAAAGAATACATGGAACAGAGTGACGAATTCATAAGTTTACTAGAACAGGAATGTGAAAGGTAAGGCAGCTTTGGATTAAACAATGACTCATTCTGCAACGTGTTACTAACCTCTCACTACGGGCTGGGCATTGTATCAGGTATCAGAATTCAAGAATGAATAGGACACAGCCTCTGTTCTCAAAGATCTCAAGGCCTTTGAAGTGAGGAATAAGGGTATGTTTAAAGATATTATCAATACAACACAAGAATAACTGGGTGCGATAAGGACTATTGAGACACAAATGTTGGGCACCTAAGTCCACAGGGAGTGCCCTGTGAAAGCTGCACAGAGGAGGTATCAGGCCAAACAAGGATGGTAACTATATTCAAAGCATAGGGAGAAATAAGCACAAAAGTATAGAGGTGAGAAAAGAACAAGGGTACTGAGGGAACTCAAGCTTTCCATGGGCTACAGCCCAGGGTGTCACTGCCAGAGAAGAAAATGAAAGGCCAGCCATGTGCTGTTGGACTTTATATCACTGTTAAGAGGAGCAAATGAAAAATTGTGGAAGGGGGAATGAGATGATCAGCTATGCTTTCTTAAAGAACCACTATGGCAATATGGAGACAAGACTGGAAGAGCTTTAGACTGGGGGCAGGAAACTCATGTAGGAGGCAGATACCCAGATGAGAAAGAAGAAAGGATATGTTCCAGTGGCCATGGGGTGAGAGGGGGAGGTGTAAGCGGGAACAATTTATGATGTAATCAATATGAATTAGTGACTGGTGAGACTGGAGAGCAAAACAGAGTTACTAAGAAGCACTCCTGGCTATTCAGCAAAATATGAAATATGGGAATGGGGCAGAGCTTTTTGTTGTAGGATTTTGACTGAGGAGGATGATTTATTCCCAGTGGGTGGGTAGGAGATGAGTCCTGATTTAGACATATTGAGTATGAGGTACCTTGGTGTATTCCACTATCCAGTGAAAAGAATGATCTATATAAAGACAATCCACAATCAGAAATGCAGGTCTGGAAAGATGGGCTGGTGACATGGATTTGCGGTGGGTAATGGTTGAAGCTATGGCTGTTGGTGTATTGAGGAAAGAGAAGGGAACCTTAGAATATATCAATGCTTGGCAGTTTTCCATGGAAAAGGAGTCAAAAAAGGAAGCTGAGGAAGAATGGTAGAAGGTTAGAAGAATCAGAAGAGAATTAAGGCAATGAAATGAAATAAGGAAAGATGTTTTAAAAAGAGTGAACAGTCAAACAGCACCAAATAATGCAGAATGGAATGAGAAATGTCCCAGTATTTGGCAATGAGGAAGATTCTGTAGAACTTAATGAGCCATTTCAATGAAGCAGTAAGGACAGAAGCCAAATTGCAATATTCTGAAGAATAAATAAGAAATAATGTAGAAGCTTAAAATGTGAACTAGTATTTTTAAAAAATTGGCTGCAAAAAAGACGACTTTGGTTGGTAAACATTTTATAACCATATGCAAGGTGGGTTATTTTATTTCACTTTGACCCTCTATTTTGAATCACCTTAGGAAGTGTGACCATCCATATTAACTTGAAAGGACAGTTAACCCCCTCTATTGATACTAAAAAGATAGAAAATAATCAATCTTTGAAATGTTAAATTTTACCAGGTATTTATCTCATTTGTGTTATTTCCATGTGTACTTTTATGAGTTATAGAGCTAATGATGTTAGATTCTAACAATCACAGAAAAATGTAGAAAAGAAAGTTACCAGTGGGGGTATAAGAAAAAAAAAGAAAATTACCTATGAGTTCCCCTTTTTAAAATATTGGTAATGTCAATTGCTTTATTCAACTACTTCCAATTCTTATTTTTTCATTTCATTTCATTTTTTAGATCATAAACACTAAGATGGAACCAGTTCATATTTTCACTAGGTTAACTTAACTGCAGTTACTCCAATATCTAGGCTAATGGCAAACTTTCATTTCTTTTCAGTGCACTTCATGGCAGACACTTGTTCAGAGTGCCAGAGAACACATGGCCCTTACATCCAATCTATTTTTCCCTTGGTTTATTTTTTATTACATGGTGGCAGGGATAGGATGAGGTAGGGGTTGGGAAGAGGTCTTTTTAACTTGCCTCTCATGAACTCTGAAGTATCTACAGGGGCAGATTAAAAAACACAAAAATCTGGCACCAAGGAAAGACTTGACTCATAGTCATTACAATATAAGATTTATTTTTCAGTGACACGATGTTACATTAAATATTTCTGAAGCCGAGTGGTTTGGCACTGTGGACTCATTTGGCCTCCATATTTATTTGGCATTAACTTAGTGAACACAGACAGTGATTTTCACCTTTCATTATTATGTACATTTACTGATCAGAGTGTTGCCTGTCTGCCACAGAACAAAGAGGTATAGATTGCCCTTGCACAGGGATCCCTACCACATAAATGGAGAAGGCAAGATGACACAGATTTGGGGTGGGAATGCGAAGGGCTGTTGGGAGATGATTCCAATGTGAGATAGTTCTAATATTCACTGTGTATCTCTACTATCTTCTGGAGGAAGGTTGGGGAGAGCTATTTAGAAGTAACACTGTGTGGCAGATGGGGAAGAATATTTAAACCAAGAGTGAAAAAGGAACAACACTGAGAAATGCAAACAAAGATCAGTGGGAATAAAGGCTACAGGATGAAGAATAAGTGGGATAAATGGAAAAGGTACATCATAGAAATGATATATTAAGAATAATATTCCTACATGTATTGAATGAATGTTAAGAGGCAGAATTTAAGAGATCATACTTTTTTAGCTTTACAGAATACAAAGTTTTTTTTTCTTGTTTTGAAGAACAATTAAACTGAACACCCCATTACCAAGAAATAGAAACAAGTGACTACAGCATTTCTCACTCCCAGAAGATATGAGAATATTCATTTATTTCTGTTCGCTTTCCACATGGATTTTTGTTTTGTGTGAGATGTTAAATCTGTTCTCAACTCACATGATGCACAGAGAAATGTGCCCTTGCTTTGCTTGTACAAGCACACAACTTGGTATTGTTGGTGCCTTAGCATTCACCCTCCTGCTTCCTTGCCTTCTGCTGGGGGACTATCAGTTTTGTCTCATGAGGCAAAACTGACTGCTACCTGTTCTAAGGCCAACTGCATCAAAGAGCTATTAAACGAACAGCACCTAACAAAATGAGAAGTGAAGGAAACTCTAATGATTTTAGGTAAGTACACTCAGAAGAGGTGCTTACACAAGAGTGGGAAATACCTCAAATGTGTCTCACTTTTTAAGTGACATGGCAAAACACACACCATCACTGGGTCCTTCGAAGTTTAGTGAAAATACTTTCTCTCAAGCACACAGCCACTCCTCCCAAGAGCAAGGCTAACTTATCCTAAAGGGCCAAAGAACAACGTGTACTTCCTCTCTCAAACAAAGTGATGTAAACCACTCTCAAATTAGTGACCTCGGTACAGTACAGTGAAACAAAGATACTATAACCCCCATAACTTGCGGGCTGAGTGAGGATAGCTACAAAGGACTATGTGATTGAAACTCTGAAAAAACACCGTGAAGGTTTAGTACTCATATTTTAAGTGTTGGTTAACATCTACTTGCAAATAAAACAAAAATTAAGAAATACATGATTGAGGTAGTTAATGAGACCTTAGAGGATGTAATAACGGATTTCAAATTAAGCCTCAATTTTTGTGTTTTCTTTGGAGAATTCATTTTATGTGGAAAACCCTAAAGGAGACTGATGTCACACATTGAGTTCAGGCCAAAATGTTTGCCAAATGATGTCGCTGTTGTAATCAGTAAGCAATTGGCCTTCCCACTGAGGGCGGGTGGGGGCAGGGATCAGCTCAGGAAAGCCTGTTCCCAAGCATTTTAATGCAAAGTTTCCTTAGCTATAGCCTGTGTGGTTTGGTCTGTCCATATGGCAATACTATAATCCACATTTCAAGACAACTTTCTGTTCACTGACCAGCTCCACAGTGTGGATGTGTGTGTCACCGATGACCTGAATTATGTACTTGGCGAAATTACAAGTGGAGTCTATGTGAAAGGTTTTACACAAAAGCAATGCCAATAATTTTTGGCCTTTCTAGATGGCCTCACAGGAAAGCCAAAACAAAAATCACTTTTAGTCAGTGTAATTTTACAAAATTTTCCCATAAGTGAAATGCCAATTTTGTCTGTAGTTTCAAAAAACTTGCTTATTTTTTTCTTTTTCAGTTTCAATGAAGAAAGGGGCTGTGAAACAACAACAACAAAAAAGCTTTTTTTTTAAACCATGTATTCTTTTTTTAGAATACTAAAATAAACCATGTATACTAACCATCTATATATTACTGCATTTTCTTGGCCTTGAAATAACCACTGAAGCAGGAATCAGATATTGTTATAACAACTCTCTGTATAAAAATGTGCCTTCAACCATGAATTTTTTAAAGCCTTAAATTACTTTTCATAATATCTTAGCCAAGTAGGTTAGCACTGATATTCCAATTTTACAATTGGAGTTCAAATGGTAGCTTCTCAAAAGCCGCACAGTGAGAAAGGAGTCACAAGTGCAATTAATGTCTTGTTCCTGTTCTGTCCCGGTATCAAAATGGTGCAGGGGCTCAGATACGAACCTCTGGAGGAAAGTCACCAGGGATCTAGCTTTAAGAGATGTTGCCTTGACCACACCCCGAACAAGATCTTCCTTTTAGGTATTTTAGAAAAGAACAAAACACTTCCATCTCTCCTTTGGCTGAAACAACTTTCAAAACAAAGATTTCCATCACGTATCCTTCTCTACTACGACAGTCCTATTTTCCAGACTGGCATCAGACAAGGTGACTAAAACACTGCTTGAACCATATTTGATCCTACTGTTAACAAAGTATATCAGACTATTTTCAAAGATTTCTCTCAAAAATATCAAGTCTTCGTTCTAGAAGCTTTGAATACTACTGACTAATTTGTTCATTGTATGAAACAGGGATACCACTGCAGACTTTAATCCTTGACACTGATTCTTCTAAGGCATTATGAGATCATGATGGGTTTCAAAAAAGGAACCACTATAGAAAGGTAATGTAATAACATGTAAGGTTCATAAAGGCAGAACATTCAAGAGAAATCAATAAACACATTAGAGTACTTTACTAGAAAAATTACTATCTTGCCATTAATATTTTCATTTTTGGGGGGGGTCTTTTATCTCAACTTGTAAGAATATCTGACAAAGCAATACATAGTGGATATAAGGCTTTAAAAAATAAAGTCTATTTTTTAAAAATAATATGTGGAAAGCCAGCAGTTTTAAATTTCATGCACACTAAACTATTGTTATAGAATACATTATACTCAAATGCAATCATTTCCTTTCAGTTTTCTGGCAAGGAGTTATTTGTATTACATATTCTCGAGACTATGTCTTACAAGTAGAGAAATGGATGCCAGATCTCCATTTAACCTTTGTCATGGGTATCCAGTTGTTTGCCAGAACAAAATGGAGACCCACCACAAACTTATATTTTGGTATTGTAATTCTACATAGAATTACAACGTGATCAGCCTTGTGTTCATACATCCCAGACCTAACACAGATCTGTGCAGGGATACAGAGAGATTAATTACTTCACATGGGTACCAAAAAACCATTTAGGACCGTACACCATAACTTAACGCTGAACAGATGTCACAAAACATACATTATAACTGCACAAGTAGTGGTTTTCATAGAACACTATTTAATTACAGAGGTCAAAATTCAGATATGGTGACGATGTTATTTGATTGTTTTTCTTTTCCAGAAAGCAGAGTTAAATTTTACAAATAATTTTGAGTATGTATTTGGATGTATATGATTAGTGAATTTATTATTCACAAAACAATACTATCAATGTTAAAAAGCAGTCTCAAAGAAAAGAAGCCCAGTGAGGGATGAACCGCAGCTTAGAAACAGGGTGACTCTGGTCTGCAGATTAGATTTGTAACTAGTGTACAACTTTGGGGAAAATTCCACTTCTAAAATCTTTAGTTTTCTTGTATATGAAACAAAGGCAGGCTATATTATTTGTATATCTCCTTCAGATCTAAAAAATCAGTGATTATGTGATTGTTTTGAACAAGTACCTTTTACTTCAAGCCCAGGATTAGCCACATTATCAAGAGGTCAGTGAGAGTGACAGTGCCTCTACCACCAACTTCGAATCCCAATCTGTATTTCCATTCTTAAAGGACATCTAGGTTTCTGTATGCTCTACCACTCCTCAAAAGTCACATATTCAAAACTGAACTTAATAATATTATCTTTTTAAATCCAGTTCCACTCACACCCTTTCTATTCCTTTCAAAAGCACCACAATCAATCAATCTATCAGATAACTATAAAAAATTACAGAAATCTCAGAATCCCAACATTTAAGCTAGAAAAGACCTAGCAATCTGGACCAAGCCTTTGATTTTTGAATTGAGAAAAATGAGATCCACCATGTCCCAGCTAAGAAATCCCAAAATCTTGCTGCTCAATAGCTCAAGAGTCAGAGCAAAAGCTAGCTCTCCTGATAATAGTCGATGCTCTTCTCCCCAGAATCATTAGTAGCTACTCAAGCCTTGTGCCTGATGTTATGGGAGATCTAGAAGAAATTTAAGATATAATTCTAATATAGTTGATAACAAAAACACTCATAAAATAATTTCTAGATAATTCAGGGAGAATGCAGGTGTTCACTCTGTGGTATAACCACTACTTTTGCAACACTATGGAAGGTTGGGCTAAAAGGAGATTAATGGCTGTAATTATCTAACAGCCAACACAGACCTAGTGAGAATACAGGACATACAGTAAATACTCTATTAATATATCTACTGAACTGACTAGCTCATGGCTACTAGCTTAATGGCCCTATAAAACAGGATGCCAAAGAGGGAATGTGGAAAGGCAACCGCAAACTTTTGTTCCATATGGACTATAAAGGGGAAGAAGAGTCATTAAACCATATCAAAGTGGAAATTTTTGCCTCATAAATGGAAATTAAGGTGGAATATTAGGATTAAACTGTATCCTGAATTTGCAACTCACAGGTAAACTATCCTGGCAAATATATTAATTCCTCATATGAGAACAGGAGGCCAAACACCTTTAGCCAGCCATAAGGATGATGACTGGCACATGTGATAAATAAATATCACTACACAAAAAGGCCTTGTGGAAGAGCTTTGGGCATCAGAGTTAAAAATATAGACTTGAGTTAGAATAAAGGTTTGCAGCACAGTCCTGTCCTCTCGTTAGATCCCACTAGGTATTTGACCTAAGCAAAGCACTTAATCTCTTTAAATCTCAATTTCACCATCTGTTAAAAAAATGTATATATGGATCTCATAGGTTCTTGTGATCATTAAATTATACAATGCACAGAAATTGCTATGTATTGTATCTGGCACAGAGAAAGCACACAGAAAGCATTAGCCTTGTATTAGTCAGGATTCTCCAGAGAAACAGAACTTTTTACACACACACACACATTTACTGCAAGGCATTAGCTCACATGATCATGGAGACTGAGAAGTCCTACAATCTACTGTCTACAAACTAAACACCCAAGGAAGCCAGTGGTGCAGTTCAAAGGATTCCAGTTCCAATTTAAGGGCCCGAAAATAAAGTGTGTCAAGGGCAGGAGAAGACTGATGTTCCAGCTCAATCAATCAGGCATAGTTAATTCAACCTTCCTCCACATTTTGTTCCATTCTGGCCTTCAACAGATTAGATGATGCCCACCCATACTGGGGAGGGCCATCTTGCTGTACTCAATCTATTAATTCAAATGCTAACTTCCTCTAGAAACACACTCATAGATACACCCAGAAATAAAGTTTAACTAGCTATATGGGCATCCTGAGGCAGTCAAGTTGACAAATAAAATTAACTATTATAAGCATCTTTCTTCAAATTTGCCCTTTTTCAAGCTAATTTATGTACTCTGTGTGATATTACTGGGCACTTTTTGAGTTGCCAAGAAAGCATTTAATTAGGCCATATACAGGTGCTAAAAATGTGACAATGAATAAAACCTTTCAAGGGGCATATAGTTCAGGATAGGGGAGACAGACACAAAAACAAGTACACTATGAAGCTGTAGGCCAATGATAACAATGGATACAGAAGAAGCCCAAACGAGGGCTAATTCTCAAAGCATGTTTACATTCTATTTCCTTTGGTATGATAGTGTTGCTGGAATGCCTAATAATCTAACAGTGAGTTGGGCATGATAGTGCTCAATTAACTTTTTTCTTTTTTCTTAAACCCTCAAGAACTATTTCCTCCTTTTTAGAAATCATTCTACCTAGATAAGCAGAAATGTTAGTGCAGTGCTGTGAAGAACACTGCCTACCATGTACGTAAAATCAAGACTCAACCAAAGTGATGGTTTTAAAGTGCACCAAAATACCCTAATGTTTCTTTGGTCTGCCATTGTTACAAGATACCCACACTATTCCATGTTTTTGACTAAAGTTATTGTGAACAATCAAATATTCCCACTCTTAGGTAAATGGGCTTACTTGCGATTTGTTTTGTTACACAGCTTCCTGCACAAAACCAAGAACACGGAAGAAGTGTAATAAATATTTTCTGAATGAGTTAATGAAATGTAGTAAAAATTGCACATTTTAGTGTACCATTTTCCCTTAATCTCTCATCATATATTTGCTTCTGGATTAGTTCCCTGTGGTTAGCATGATCATGAGAGAATGGGGATATAAGACAAGTCAATTTTGATGGGAAAAGGAGAATGAACTTGAGAACTTTGGTACTGTTCCAAAGATGGCAGATGTTAGACAGCGTGAGTCCTTCATCATGGCACAGGAAGAAAGAATGATTCTAAAAGGGGATTTTAAAGGAAAACATATCAGAAACATTACAAAATAACTAAAAAAAATTCTCTAAATTTACACTAAGCACAATTTTTATATCCTATTTTTTTTACCAACAAAAATATTGGTAAATCAACTTTTGCTTTACACCATAATTTTTTTTTTTATTTCAATAGATTAGGGGGATAAGTAGGTTTTGGGTACATGGATGAATTGCACAGAGCTGATGTCTTAGCTTTTAGTTGATCCATCACCCAAACAGTGTACATTGTACACTGTACCTCACTCCCCTGCCACCCTCCCACCTTCTAAGTTTCCAATGTCCATTATACAACACTGTATGTCCATGGTTAGCCTCCTACCTATAATGCAGTATTTGATTTTTCCATTCCTGAGTAAATTCACTTAGGCTAATGGTCTCTAGTTCTATCCAAGTAGCTGTAAAATAAATCATTCCATTCTTTTTTATGGTTGAGTAATAATCCATGGTGTGTATATACTTTTTCTTTATCCATTCATTGGTTGATGGGCACTTAGGTTGATTCCGTATCTTTGTGATTGTGAACTGTACTGCAATAAACATACAACTGTAGGCATTTTTTGGATATAATGATTTGTTTCTTTTAAGTAGATAACCAGTAGTGGGATTGCAGGATCAAATGGTAGATCTACTGAAAGTTCTTTGAGAAATCTCCATACTGTCTTCCATAGAGTTGTACTAATTTACATTCCTACCAATAATCTAAACTGTAATTTTTAAGTAGATGACTATCACTGTGTCATACAAATGCATCACAATTTATTTAAGAAATTCCCTATTGTGGGTAATTTTTCAATATTATAAAGAACACTATGCGAAATAACTTCATATGCCAATTAGTTATTACGCTTTCCTGATTGTTGCCTTAAAATACTTAGATGTAGACTTGCTGGGTCAAAAGTTATTAATCTATTTAGGCATGTTGAAACTTGTATCTAAATTGCTTTCTGTAAGAGGTATTTTTATCATTACTCACATTGAAGGTAAGTGCCCATTCTTATTTTACAACTTTACCTGGGACTATTTTTGAATCTGACCTCATTTTAAACATGATATGATGTTACAAAAAGTGGAGTTTGAATGTTAAGAATATGAATCAGACTTTCCCACTGACTTGGGATTTGACTTTTGAAATGTGTTACTTCTGGGGGAAAAAACCTAACATATCATCAAAAGCACACTTAAAGATTGTAACACTTTCTTAAAAGAGTATTTTGACCTTGTCAATATAAATTTCAGTATGTTTCCTTTTCCCCATCAAATTCAGGTTTTCATGGCCTACCATCACTGGTTTTCCAAAATACCCCTTCTGTTTGCTCCTACTCTGAAAGGTCAGACACCTTCTCATTCCACATATTCTATACCAATCCTGTGAGTCCAAATCCAGAATCCTGGCTCACCTTTCTTACCACATGACATATTTGGCGATAGTTCACAACACTCAATACTGGCTTACATGGCCCTGACAAGTCTGACTTGTTTAAAATTGTGTAATCTAAGGAGATTTGCCAAAATTCTCCCTCTAATAGTCTGAAGTGTGTGAGAATTCCATATCAATTTCTACTCATCAAGTCTCATTTCCTTACATTTCCTCTCTATCTATTATGCTCATACACTCGCCATTGTATTTCCCCAGTTATTTCCATTAATTTCTCAAAAATAGCCTGAAATATTTGAGATGCCTGACAGACAGGTAGTGTATAGCTTCAGAAGATGTTTCAGAAGAAACATGTTAGTAAGATTTATGAGGCTAAAAATGTTTTCTGTGTTTTTTCTTTTTTTGAGACAGAGTGTTGTTATGTCGCCCAGGCTAGCCCCAAATGCCTGGCCAAAATTTAAGCTAGAAAAGACCTAGCAATCTAGACCAACCCTCTGATTATGATCCTCCCTCCTGGGTAGCTGAGACTACTGGCATAAGCCACAACATTTGGCTTCTTTTCTTAAAAATAAGCAATTTCTAACTCACATTTCTACTACTTTATATGTTGTATTTTTAGTTCTTTAATGATATTCAAGTCATTTTATGCCATAACAAACATGAGAATATACTGAAGTAAGGGAATAATATGGAAAGAAGAGAACCACATGTGGAAAAGAAGGTCTCAGGGAATATAGGCTTTGGGTTCTGCAATAACCTTCCCTCTTACTTCCTACTTCCCGAAGGTTAACACAGTGCACAATGTCTTATATATTTTTCTAAAAAGTTAATGTAAGACATATCAGCAATTCATGACATGCCTTTTTCTATTCTTTTTTTTTATGTGGTTGCATATTATTCCATTTTATAGTTGCAAATCATTTAGCCAGGCCCCCTTATGAGCTGTAGATTATATCTCTTTTTTTCTATAAACATTGTTCAGTGAGTTGACCCTTAATGACTTCCAATACCTCTAAATTTCAACTTTCCATTAGAAACAGGCAGAAAGTAGCATGAGGTAATTAGTTGTGAGCTGTAACAGACACGTGCAAGAGTGCTTGAGGATCCAATTGAAAGGTGGATTAGTTCTGCATGGGGGAAATGTGAAGGATTCCCAAAAGGTAGCAATTAGCTTAAAGATTGGGTAGACTTAGCAGGTAGATAAATGCACCCACAGGTACGGAGAAAGGGAAAAGACAATTTTGTAGAATAAAGTCTCTGTTGAGGATATATGTTAGGGTCAGGGCATTCAGACTCTGTGTGCTATGACCTTGGATTTCTCCTTTATCTTGTGGCCATAAGACATTTGTCATGCAGAAAAATCTTTTTTTTTTTTTTTTATTTTGGGGATTCATTGAGGGTACAAGAAATCATGTTACACTGATTGCATTTGTTGGGTAAAGTCCTCTTACAATTGTGTTTTGCCCCCAAAAGGTGTAGCACACACCAAGACCCCACCCCCCTCACTCCTTCCCTCTCTCTGCTCTTCCTTTCCCCACCCCTCCCTCATTCTTTCTCTCTCTGCTGTCCTCTTCCCTCACCCCCACCGTGTCATTAATTGTCCTCATATCAAAATAGAGTACATGGGATTCATGCTTCTCCATTCTTGTGATGTTTTACTAAGAATAATGTGTTCCACTTCCATTCGGGTTAATACAAAGGCTGTAAAGTCTCCATTTTTTTTAATGGCTGAATAGTATTCCATAGTGTACATATACCACAGTTTGTTAATCCATTCCTGGGTTGGTGGGCATTTAGGCTGTTTCCATATTTTGGCGATTGTAAATTCAGCTGCAATAAACAGCCTAGTGTAAGTGTCCTTATGATAAAAGGATTTTTTTCCTTCTGGGTAGATGCCCAGTAATGGGATTGCAGGATCAAATGG
>CAUYRH010105238.1:0-47500 GCA_963574655.1 Perodicticus potto | reverse complement strand
TAGTCCCTGTTTCAGTTATGGTAGGAGAAATTCAGTCCCCTGTTTCAATTATGATAGGAGAAATTTAGTCCCTGTTTCAGTTATGGTAGGAGAAATTCAGTCCCCTGTTTCAATTATGATAGGAGAAATTTAGTCCCTGTTTCAGTTATGGTAGGAGAAAATTCAGCCTGCTGTTTCAGTTATGGTAGGAAAAATTCAGTCCCCTGTTTCAATTATGGTAGGAGAAATTCAGTCCCCTGTTTCAGTTATGGCAGGAGAAAATTCAGCCTGCTGTTTCAGTTATGGTAGGAGAAAATTCAGCCCACTGTTTCAGTTAGGGTAGGAGAAAATTCAGCCCGCCGTTTCAGTTATGGTAGGAGAAATTCAGTCCCCTGTTTCAGATATAGTAGGAGAAATTCAGTCCCGTGTTTCAGTTATGGATAGAACAACCAGAATAAGGAAAGAGAGTACCTAAACAACAAACACTATGACCAATTTTACATCTCACAGACACATAGAACACTCCACTCAAAAACTACACATTTTTCTCAAGAACACTTGAAACATTCTCCAAGATAGACCAATGTAAGGCCTTCAAGTTTACCCTATTTTAAACTAACTTCAATTGCATATTCAGTGATCTATTAGTCTGACCTGGCTGAGGAGATAGGGTACTCTAATGGATTTAAGTTAATTGGAACTCACTCTTAGATCTGGTATGGGGTCAATCCAACCCAAGCCACATGTTTTCCTATATATTAACTTACCAGGGAATTTTATATTTATCATATGAATTTTTTGTTCCTGGTTATCGTGATTTTGTTTGCCTATTTCCTTTGATCCTGGTCCCCTCCCCAATACAACAATGGGGCCAACAGATTGGTTTGTATCCTTCCATTCCCTTTTCATCTATCTTTTAAATATAAATACATAGCATATACACTAATGTTTATGGTGTGGGTTTTACATAATATTTTACTGTATCACCCTCCCACCTGCCACCTCTACAGCAACCTTATGTCTTCGAGAGCTTGGCAGCCACACATCATTTCAGAGCAATACAGTACAATTTTTTAAAAGCTATTTGCTTTTTGAAGGTCATAAACAACCTAAAAATTTTTTCCAGTTTCCTGCGATTGCAAACAGTCCTGCAGATACGTCTTCTGTGTCTTCTTGGGTTAACACTGAGAAGTGGCGTTTGTGGGTTGTAGGGGACGCACACCTCAATTTTCATGGAAGCTGACAAAGTGTCTTCTAAAAGGACTGTCATAGTTATCACCCCCAGATTCTGACTATGTTGAGGTGTGAATGGAGAAGCTCAGGGTTTAGAAACAAGCTAGAATGGCAAGAGCCGCTTATAAGCAGTGGATCTATGAGATTTAATTTACCGCCCCCCTCAAACCTCTGCTTCTTCATCAGCAAGGTGAGAATAAGAGCGATGTTTATGCCACAGAGTTCTTGCGGAGGATCGGTGAGCTGAAACCTGCAGTACTTAGCACAATTCATGGCACTTAATAAGTGTTGATGAAAGATGGTTATTCCTCCTCATCCTCTTCTTCCTTCTCTAAGCTCATCTATAAACAAGCTATTATTGTGTCACAGTTTTTTCCAGTTGAAATCACTTTGTTATTACTACCACAGGATGTTTCTGCCTTGGAGAGGTGCTAACACATTCTGGGCTCCATTTCTAAACTGACACTCTGAAAAAAGAAAACCCATTGAGAAGTGGTTTCCTGTCTCATGGAACTACTCAATGCATTTAATTTAATGATGATACTGAATATGTGCATGGGTCATGCTCAAATTTTTCCTGAAAGAACCACTTCCCTGAGCACTTGAGGATACTTACACTTTTCAAAGGTTTGCCCATGAGAGGCTAAAATTAATATCTTCAGAATAGCAATTTTCAAATGCAGTGATTTGTACTCATTAGCATGCTCTATTTAAGGAAAATGAATATATGGTTCTATTTTAAAAGAAGCTTTTAAAGTAACTCAGGTTATCACAGAGTGGAGAGAATGTGCTTGGGAATCAAAGAGATTCAGGTTTAATTACCAGCCCTGCCTCCTATTAGCTGAGAAAGACCCTTAATATTCCCGAGTCTCAATCCTCATATTTATATTTACCTTATAAGGTTGTTGAGAAGATTTAATGACCTATTATGTCATTGTGTGTGTTGGGCACATAGGACATCTTTAAATAGTGCTCATTCCTGTTTACCCTTCGATTGTTGTTTCCAAATGCTCTGCACTCACCACCTATTTACCAAGTATGAGCTACATGCCGGTAGAACTTTTATTTATCATGGGAGGGAAGGACGTACAAGAGAACAGTCCCACCTTCAAGGAGAAAGCTAAGCCATGGCTAAGCGGCGTTGAGAGAATGGTAAACACATTGATGACATTATGTCCAGGGCTTCCATCTCCCAACAGGGGAAGTTAGAGGAACCTGCAGAGAAGCATCGCTTGAGCTGAGTCTTGAAGGACGAGGATGAGCTTACCTGGCAGAGAAGAAGAGCGAGTGATAGGCTAAAAGGGAAAGCCCAGGATGCTCTACACTGATTAGCATTTCTTGTTCCGCTCTAGAATGCTTGGCCCAGCAGTCTTAAGGTCTTTCCTGTGGCTAGCATCAGGGTTCAAATCTCTGGGCACTGGACTTGCTAAAGAAGTCAAGAATTATGCGCGGTGCCTGTGGCTCAAAGGAGTAGGGTGCCGGCCCTATATGCCGGAGGTGGCGGGTTCAAACCCAGCCCCGGCCAAAAACTGCAAAAAAAAAAAAGAGTCAGGAATTAATGCCCAATGCAGACTAGAACTGCAAACTCCATAAATAAGTTGAGGCCTGCAAATCTACCTGGAAAATGCTTGACTCATGCCTTTCCTTTTTTTTTTTTTTTTGAGGCAGAGTCTCAAGTTGTCGCCCTGGGTAAGTGCCATGGCAGCATGGCTCACCACAACCTCAAACTCTTGGGCTTAAGTGATTCTCCCTCAGCCTCCCAAGAAGCTGGTACCTCAGGCACCTGCCACAATGCCTGGCTATTTATCATTGTTGTTTTAGTTAGCCCAGGCCAGATTTGAACCTGCCAGCCTCAGCGCATGTGGCTGGTGCCCTATCCACTGAGCTTTGGGCACTGCCAGCATAACTTTCTCTCTGTTTGCTTTTTAGGGCAGGAACAAGGAAATCACAATGGTGTTTTCTGGCTGGAAATAGGTCCTACTCGCCACTGTTAATCATGAGAGATTTTTCTTTCTGGAATCAGAGCATTTAACCTCATTTCTGCAAGTAATGCTCAGGTGCAGAGTGGGTGGGTGCTGCTAGCAGTTGTGATGATCAATGATTCTGCCAGTGAATATAAGAGAAAATCAGTTAGTGGGCAGAAAGTCTGTTGCTCTGTGCCCGTTTAATAAAGAAGATTCCAGAGCACAAATCAATTTGTCATTGAAAGTGGCTATTCCCAGATATAGTTTTTATGTCCCCTGTACTTTTTTAAAAAAGTAAACTTCAAGCATCTTCCAACTGCTGCTGCTGAAATAGGAATGTTTATATCTAGGCAGAGGGACAGAAATATGGTAAGAAATAAGCAGACTGAAACCAGTAAGAAAAAATAGTGGAAGGAAAAAAATGCACAATCAACTTTTGTTGTGTATTTTTAAAGAGACTCTGTTCTAGTGGTAGCTGGGAATGACTCAACCTGTCCACAGAAGCACAAGAGGAATGAGGCAGGAGGGGTGAATAAAAACAAGATCCTATTTTGCATAATTTTCATTCTTATGCAAAGAGCTCTTCAAACAGCACACGAAATTAGGCAGCAATTTAACTGGGTATCTCACTCCTCAGGCAAAGTGCATGAGATTTTTCTGGATAAGGATCATGACAGGGGTCAATTGAAAGACTGTCTTAGACTATGTCCTGCCATTCAGATCACCACAGAAATGGCAAAATGGGAAGAGTAAAGGTATGTTGGCAGTGCCCGAAGCTCAGTGGGTAGGGCACCAGCCACATGTACTGAGGCTGGCAGGTTCAAATCTGGCCTGGGCTAACTAAAACAACAATGATAAATAGCCAGGCATTGTGGTCCTTGATAGGCAAGGACCTATCAAAAAATATATATTCCCTAGGCTATTCTAATATAAAGCAAAGTTTGAGAACCACTGATAGAGACCCATAATTACTTACACCTAAACAGAAAGCTGAGAGGTAGCCAGACAGTCAGGGATTCCTCCGCCAACAGCTTCTGAGCACTCCAGCCACAAGCGGATCCGCGTGAAGGGCGCCCCTAGAGCACAAGTCCAGATGTGCAGCTGCGGGCGGCGGGCACCGCGGCTCTCTCTGGGGAGCTCACAGGTTGTTACTCAAGTATTGAACACTACCTCATGCCTTTCATTATAGCTATGTTCCTAACCATCCAAATCTCTCCATTTCCCAGATTCAAATTCCTGAGAGAGGAATCTGATAGATCCGGTTCATCTTTTTGAGACCTATAACAAGAATCACCTGCTGATTCTTGTTATATGGATGGACAGGCCTGCAGATGAGGCACATCTGAGGCAGGTGGGCACAGCGGTCAGTTCCCAGGGCTGGAAGCAGGGACACGTGGTCCTGGCCACGGAGGGGCCAGAGCTCTGAACACGTATATCTCCTCATGAGGCCAGGAGGAGGTCAGGGTCGTAAGCACAGAGCGTTTGACAGAGGCTGACAGGTGCATTAACAAAGGTGACCATAGAGTGAGCTGTTCAAATCAGGACGTGCATGACAGCAATAATAACGCTGGGCCGGTCGGTATAACCTGGGACAGTCTTAGGCCCAGTGGCACATATGATTGCCCTGGTTTATCTGAAAAAGAGAGAAAAGGGCCTAGATAAAATTTTACAGCCTGATAATAATGGGAATTAATTATGTGTTACAGGTTTAAATAGACGGAAGAACCAGAACCACAATGATGACGGGGCTTTGAAGAAATAGTTCAGGCAACTTCCCCTACGGAGGATAGAAGTTCACGAACATGAAGGTCCCCTTATCTGGGCAGTTCTAGACATGCAAACTGCCCACTTAAGGCAAGTGTATTAGTGTCCTTGTTTCATGTAACAAATGACTACAAACTTGGTGGCTTTAAGCAACAGAAGTTTATTCTATCTTAGTTCTGGAGGCCAGAAGTCCAAGGTCAAAGTGGAGGGTCAGACTCACTCTTAAGTCCCTGGGGAAGGGTGCCTTCTTGTCTCGGGGACTCTTCGGATTGTGGCTGCACAACTCCAATGTCTACCTGAATCCTCAGCTGGCTGTCCCCTCTTCTCATCCATGTCTTATCCACTTCTGTCACTTATGAGGACACTTATCATTGGATTTAGGGCCCATCTGGCTAGTTCAGTATGATCACATTTTAATTACATCTACAGAGACTTTTTTTCCCAAATAAGGTAATATTCACAGGTTTTGGGTGAACATACTTTTTGGTTAGCCACTGTTCACCCCACTATAACAGGTAAAAATCTTAGGGTTGGCTTCACTTAGAATGATATGGCCTGAAGAACAGGAGATGCTCATGAATCCAATTCATGCTGGGCACCGTGGCTCATGCCTGTAATCCCAGCACTCTGGGAGGTTGAGGCAGGTGGATTGCTTGAGCTCATGAGTCCAAGACCAGCCTGAGCAAAAGCGAGCTTCCATCTCTACTAAAAATAGAAAACCTGAGGCAAGAGGATCGCTTGAGCCCAAGTTGGAGGTTACTGTGAGCTATAATGCCATGACCCTCTACCCAGGGCAACAGCTTGAGACTCTGTCCCCCTCCAGAAAAAAAGAATCCATTTCATATCCTATCTGTTGGACTGTATGTTGCAAATGATAGAAAACCTAACTGATCTAAACAATAGAGCAGATATGTAGGTTCATAAGAAGTCAAGGTGTAGAGGTGGCTACCGGTGAGACTTGAACCAGCATCTCAGGGATGTCCCCAAGGAGCAGACTCATTTCAGGCCTCCATGTTGCTCTTCACAGAGTTGCTTTCTCATAAAGCTGCTTCATTTGTAATGCTGCTTCACATGTGATTCTATGCTGCCACCCTGTAGCTCCTGGGGCTGCAATTTTTGTTCACTACCTCTAGGACGGGAGAGGCTATTTGTCAATGGTGCCCTGGTGGAATCAAACCTGTTGTCTTCTATTAGTCTGAGCTGGCTGAGGACATAGGGTACTCTGACGAGTTTAAGTTAATTTGAACTCACTCTTAGATCAAGTATGGGGTCAATCCAACCCAAGCCACATGGCTCAGCTGTAAGATACTACTACTAATAAGGAAAGTGATGAAGGTGTAGGAGACACAACTAGCATGAGTGAGCCACTGCAGGTGTCATCAAATAATGAAAATGAGAAAGTAGTAACTGGAAGTAATAGTTGTTAGAGAGTTCATCACACACTACACACTCTACATGAATTAACTCATGTGTTTGCAACAGTTATAAGGGGTACTAAGGTGTCCTGTTGTACAGATCAGGAAACAGACGTGAGATGTTAAGTAGTTAAGACTCACTGCTGGTATGTGGAGGATCTGGGATTTAATTTCAGCCATTTATTTTACTCCTAAGTCTATACCAGTGTGTGTGTCTTTTGGGGGGTAGGAGATAAGTGGGGAGACACAGTGAGGTGGGGAGGAACATGGTGTGATCAGAGCCAAGAGGATGGTGGGAAACCAAGCTCAGGGCCTCAGAGGTGGGCTGCCACTGGGTCAAAAAGGACAAACATATTAATAAATTAATGTATTATTCTAAAAGCAATAAGGACAGTCATAATCTAAATTAGTTTGGAAATCTCATTCCAGCAGTACCATAGAGAAAAGATTGAAAGGGAACAAGCAGTGCCATCAGGAGGCTGGTGACCCAGAGGGGCAGTGATGAGGGCCTGAGCCAGGGCATGGGCAGCAGGGATGGGGACAATAACAGGTGTGAGAATTATAAAGGAAGTAGAATCAGTGGGCTTGGTGGCTGCATGCAGAGGGACAATACAGGAATTGGTGGTGAGGTCCAGGCCTCCAACTTGAATGACTCAGCAGATTAGCCGCCACTTACTGGGACTGCAGTAATCGCTCACATTTATGGAACACTCACTTGATACCAAGCACTTCACAGGGACCTGCTCAGTTAATCCTCACAATATCCTTATGACGTAACATAGGAGACAACCACAGACATCTCAGCAGCATTCACTCATAAGCATTTGCTTAGTAAGTGTGCATGTCAGTGGGAGGTGGAGGGTAGCTGAGGCCCAGCGGAGGAGGTCTGGGGAACTGTCTCAAACATCTCTCATCCTCCTCTTGAGACCAGCAGGGAAAAGAGACCTCCCTCACCAGATCATACACTTACTGCAAGGATGTATCTAATTTAAGATAATGTGGTATTGGCTGAGGGAGAGATAAATAAAACAGTAGAATGTTTCCCAGAAAAGAGTTGGTGAGGGTGTGAAGAAATGGAAACTTTGTCATTGTTGTTGGCAGGACAAATCAATATGAACGCTTTAGAGAGCAATTTGGCAATATTTAGTAACGTTAAAGGCGTCTATAACTTAGGACCCACTCCTGAGGGGAATGAGCAGAATGCTAGAATTTAGAGACTCAATATATAACAGAGATGACATTATGAGCAGTGGCAAAAGGGCAAAGTGTTTGATAAATGACCCTCTAGAATATTATACATGGCAAATGTTGAAATTAGAGCCCTACCATGCACTAACAAAAAAATAGATGCAGGTATGTTTAAGATCTAAAATTATGTTTATCTTATGACCTTGAGATGGAGAAAGATTTCCTACAAAGGTCACAAATCACTAAGAGAAAACTTGGTATATTTGAATATTAAAATTAAAACCTTGTTTAACAACATAGCCAAACATCATAGCTAAAATTGCCTTTGACTAGTCGCTGTTTAGTATCTGCACTATATCTAGAACTTTTATCAATCTATAACAAATGGTGAACAATATGATAATGAAGCAGGAAAAGATATTAAGGAGCAAATCAAAACAGAGAAAATTTTAATTGCCATTATATGTATGAAAATGCTCTCAACTTCACTAGTAATCAAGGAAAAACAAATTAAAGCCACAATAAGATGCTATTTCACCCTGATCAATTTGGCAAAGATTAAAGTGTCTGACATTATCAAGAGTTGGCAAGGATCAAAAATGTCAATGTTGGGCAGTACCTGTGGCTAAATGAGTAGGGCGCTGGACCCATATGCCAGAGGTGGCAGGTTCAAACCCAGCCCTGGCCAAAAAAAAAAAAAAAAGTTAATGTTATAAAAGATTTTTTAAAAGGCTGAGGAATTCTCTAGATTAAAGAAGATTAAAAGAACCTGAAGTTACATGACAAATACAGTGCAATATTTGATTCCTGATCAAATTCTGGACTGGAGAAATAAACTCTAATGGGCATTACTGGTTTGATGGGGAAATTTGAATCTGGACTGTATAATAGATAGAATTGTGTCAGTGTTCAATTTTCTGAGTGTAATGACTACATTATGTTATATTCTTGTTCTAGGATATGCAATTATGTATGTGTATATATAATATATATATTCAATGTATATTTTGTACATATATACATGTTGAAATATGGAATACCAAAGGTCAAGAAAATTTTGAAGAGAAATAAATAGAAAGCAAATATAGGAAAATGTTAATAACTGGTGAATGTAGACGAAGCATAGATAAGTGTTCATTGTATCCTTTTGGCAACTTTTTTGTAAATTTGAGATGTTTCACATAAAGAGGCAAAGACATAGAAAAAGGGGAATTTTGCCATCGTTATTGACTACATAGACTGATATAACCACTTGAGAGAATAATTTGGCAATATCTAGTAAAATCAAAGATAATTAATCCTATAACCCATCAGGTCTCCTCTTAAGACATTTCTCAAAAGTGCATAAGTAGCTGTGTATGACAGTTCACTGCAGTTATCATTTTAACAGAGAAAAAAATGGAAAATCATGAAATGTCTACAAACTGCAGAATACAGAAAGCATCTATTTCTATAATTCTATAAAGTGAACTAATCCTTTGTGTACCAATGTTTTTAAATCTCAAAAATGATATTATTGAGTGGGAAAGAACAATTTACAGTGTAGTAGGATATCATTTCGGTGCTATTAAAACACAGTAAAACCTATGGAAGGTGAAGTTCCCCAAGGAACTGTAACAATCCTGCCAATAACAGAGGTGGTCAGCATAACTAGGCCTCTTGATACACCCATGTGGTGCTTGAAATTAGATCAACTTAAGGAGGTAGTCATTGTAGGAGGTGTGAACTGCAGTTCAAAGCAATAGTAGATCTGTTTGTGAATGCATACATATGTAGTCAACGCTTTAAAATATTGAGGATGACAACACCCAAACTCAAGATAGTAGGGAGAGAGAAATGTGACCGTGTAGGCTGCTCGCAGGAATGCTCGACTGTGCCTAGAATTTACTTCTTTAAAAAATAATTTATAATATAGCAAATGTTAACATGTGACAAAGCTGAGGGACTGAAAAACGGATGTGTGTGATATTACTCTCTGAACTTTGCTGTGAGCATAAAATGTTAACAGTATCCACTGGAAATTTTTGGCAAGACAGGACCTGGAAATATGCATTTTTCTTCGCCTTTACAGGCAGGGTGCTCTAAACTCTCAGCAAAGGCTGATTACGGAACATATTTCTCACAAGACAGAAGGAGCCCTGCGGCAGTGGTTCTGTGTCCACAGATGGACGGCACTAAATTGACACTGTGAGCTTTGAGTTGACAGTAAAATGCTACATCTCTATAGTTTAAAAAATGTGTGCATGTGTAACAGCAAGGGGTTTAGTCTAGCCCTATAGCCACATAGCTAAAGGCAGATAAACAGCCTGGACATTCACTGTTAAATAAAAAAGAAAGAAAGAAAAAACGTGTTGTGTCCTGGTGTCTCTTGGGAAGAACCCCTAGCTATTATTTAGAACCAGAGGAAACCCTAAGATGGGAGCTGCAGGGGCTGCCTCCCAAGTCCTTGCCACAAACAAGGACCCCCAAATAAGCACCCGCAGGCTCTTAAGGAAGCCCCGTGAGGAGTGTTCTTAGCCCCCTTTTCACAGCCTCCAAGAAAGCAGGTGTGTTTCAGGCTCTTGTCCTGTCTTGGGATATAGCTATTCAGGTCCTGTCTCAAAAGGGCTGTGACCTGGAGCCAGACCTGGGAGTCCTGTTGGAAAGGACGATTTTACGGTTTAGGGTATCCTCTGGGAACCGGAACTCTAATGGTGGCCTGCCAGGTTCTGCCCAGGCAGCAACGTCAGAGCTGAGTTTAAAAGGCAAATTTGCCTCCATGACAAATGGCCAAGAGGTCACATCCAAGCCTCAGGGCATGAGAGAATGTGGTGATCAAGAGGCCCTGCCTTTGAAGGAAGAAAGTTGGAGAAGAGAGATTCCCAAAGCTTCCAAGGCAAGTTATTTTTACCACTGTGGGCTGAGGACTTTGGGGCTAGGAATTTCTAAATGTGGAGGGCTCCATCTTGGAATAGGGAATGCCTTGACTGGTCCTCAACCTGGAGCGCCAGTGATGATGTGTGTTTGATGGAGCTGGTTACTTTTTGGTCCTTCCCTGGTTCAGTGGCAGCTGTTTCTCTGTGGACAGTTCGGTTCACCAGGAGTTCTGCTGGGAGGAGATGAGGCAGAGAGCATGGAACCCACCAGAGACCTCCGGAGTCCTACCAGCCAGTCAGAGGGCCTCCTGTTAGCTCCAGTGTCAGAATGCTGAAATTTCCATCCTGTCTCTGGATCCTAGGTGTATACCTTTAGACGAATTATTTAATCTCCCTAAGCCTGTTTCCCTAGTTGTCAAGTGGGAATATTAATAATTCCTACTTCATGGGTGGTTGTAAGGACTACAGATAGCCCTGCTCCTATTAAGCTCCTAATAAATGTTAATCACCATTCTTGTTACCATTATGCGCCTGTTCCTGGTGCCTTTTTAAAAAAATCCCTGCCCTTGCAACGCTTTTTCATTCTATCTTCTGCTTGCTACCACCAGACAGGGGAGGCACACGACTAGACAGGGCTTCTCAGCCATGTCACTTAATTATCATGGGATCCAATTTATTACAAGCGCCTAAAACAGCTTATGAGCTTTTCGGTCGCCCACCGACCTGACCCTTTTGCTGCTGCGATGCCCCTGAGGCTCAGCGGGTCTGCGGCACCGCTCCGGGTGCAGGGACGGCGCCTTTCACATCCTGTCGCATGAAGCCTTGTCGTTTTCCGGGCTGACACCCCCGCGCGAGTCAGACGTTCCCTGTGCAGGCGGCTCGCTCTGCGCTGCGAGGGACCCCGCTCGGCTGCCCCCAATGGCGAGTTCCGCGATGGGTAAGAAATGGCTCTTGAGAAGCGGTTCCAATGACCTTCGGCGTCGGGAGTCATCCCGGATGACCACGCGCCAGATTCTTACTCATCTTTGTAAAAGATGACGGTCCAAGTGCTTCTGACAGGTGGGAGGCTGCCTTGCAAACGATCGCGTTTCGTTTGCACCAGATAGGAATTTGGGGATTCTTCTAAGCAGATTCATGATGTTCTAGCAGAAGGAAAATCAGGCTAGCACTGGAGGAGGGGAGGGTGTATATTCCCCCAGCCTTTAGCATATGCAAAGTTCCATTTGCTGTGCTTAGACTATCTCTCTCTCAATCCTCACTTCAGTCCTGGGCTAGATATTGTGATAGTAATAACACGAATGGTTATTACCATTAGTTATTGTCGTGGTTGTTTTAGGAATGAGAATTAAGGTTTGGTGGGTCTAATATCATCCCTTCGCTGCTAAACATCAGGACTAGAATTCTGACCCAGCCTGACATGTCCCTGCCCACACCACTCCTGATTAACGCTCTTCAACTCTGCACACCTGCTGGCTTCCAGCAGAAGCTCCTCTCACACTGCATTTGTTGAGACTGGGCGCTGGTTATCAGCCATGGGCCAGACACAGTCCCTTCCCTTGGGGTAGTGGGGCAAAAAAGAAATTGCAATACAGCTTGATAAAAGCTGTATAGCAGGGTGAGCACAGGGACATCCATATATTTACATGTACACACACACGCGGTGTCCATGAAGTTCATGTGCAGTTTGAAATAGTTGTATATTTTAAATCACACATGAAGTTTACCGACACCCTGTATAATAGAACATCTATATATGTCATGTAAATTTGGGGCAGTCAGGCGGGCTTCCAGAAGATCACCAAGGTAATCCTATGGGATGAATGGGAATTTCTCAGTTCCAAGGAGGGAGGGAAGGAGAGCAGGACGCGTCAGGCAGAGTGAGCAGCAGGCATGAGGCAGCTCTGGTCCCCGGTGGGAGCTGACACCTGGGAAAACCTCTGGTCCCCGGTGGGAGCTGACGCCTGGGAAAACCTCTGGTCCCAGGTGGGAGCTGACGCCTGGGAAAACCTCTGGTCCTAGGTGGGAGCTGACGCCTGGTAAAACACTGTCCTGACTGAACAGTTCCAGGGAGGGACCGAAGAGTTGGTTCATTTGGGTTCTGACTTTTGCCTTCTATACCCGGCTACTCCGTTCTGAGAAGAGCGCTGCTTTGAAGAAGGAGAACTCTGAGAGTGAGGTGAGAGGAAAGAATTCTTCCCCACCTTTGTGGCTTGAAATGGACGTGTGAGAGCTGTCCTGGGCCCTGGTGAAAAGCCTGGTAATGGTATTCCATGACAGCTCCAGGCTCAGGGATGTAGCACCACATGTTACAACCTGATGCAATCACAAGACAAATTGGGGAGGATGCATGTTATTTTCCTATGAAACAGAGCAGCAGAGGAGGAAACCATGGCAACGGAATGGAATGACTGAAGAGAAGCTCCCGGTCTGTTTAGTACCAGTACCTTCCACAGGTGGTGGGAAGGGGTTACTCTTCTCTAAAGTATAGGACTTTGGGAAGGCCACCTTTCTCTTTGTTTCCCCAAGGGACTTTCCCTCTAATGACCTCTGGCATAACGTTGTTAGTCAGATTCTTAAGGGGCAAAGTCATTTCACCAAGTTATGAGTAAGGTCATTTACAGTTATGCAGTGTATTTCTACCAACCAGACTGGGCTCCACACAATGATTGGGCTGTTGCCTAATAATTTTCTCTCTTTTGTTCACTGCCAGCCTAGCTGGGCCACATCACCTGTGCCCCACAGACACCGAGGACGTCATCACTACACTTTGCAGACTTAACGCCTTTGGTTTAGGTTAAAATGGTTGTTCCAGAGCTTCCTGAATTCCAGCTTGGTGCTTCTTCAGTATTTTATCCTTTCTTCATCAAATCTCCCCTCCATGGGCCCTTTTCTCTCGTAGAAAATTCTCCCCCAGTGATTGCATTCCTTTACTTGGAATTTGGGAATTTCAAGGGGAGACTTCTAGTCTCAAGGGCAGAGGCCACATTGTAAGTCCAAATGGGGAATCTGCTGTGAAACCTTGCTATGAAAAGTGTAAGGACTTGGCACCAATTTTTCTGTTCTCTCCCCTATATTTAGCACCCTATTAAACCTCTTTCATAACATGGTAGTTAGGAATTTAAGAATATCCCAAGCAATATACTGAGACCCTATCTCTATAAAAAAAAAATAGAAAATTTAGCCAGGACTGGTGGTATACACCTGTAGTTTCAGCTATTTTGGAGGCTGAGATGGGAGGATTGCCGGATCCCAGGAGTTTGAGGTTGTAGCGAGCTATGATGATGCCACCACACTTCAGCCTATGTGACAGAGCAAGACACTGTCTTGGGGGAAAAAAAAAGAAGTTAAGAACATGAACTCAAGTTCTGCCACTGACTAACTTTAACAAATTAGAAAATTTATTTAACTTCCTTGTGCCTCATTTTCTTCACCTGTAAAATGGCACCATCATAATTAGTTGATGGGTTTGTCTTGTTGCCAGGATTAATGAGCTGGCAACTGTGTAGCACAGAGAATAGGGTATGCCCCCGAGCAGGTGTGTTGAGTGTTTGTTTTCTTTGGTCAGCAACTGTTCTCTTTGCTGAGTGCTTCTGACTGTATCTCCCGCCATGATGATTTATTTTCCCCATATCTTATTTAAATGACATTTGCCTTCAGAAATGAATTACTAAGAAGCTCACGATGTTCACTTAGGAAGTGACATTTCTTTGAGGTGACTTCTCCAAGACTTGCCAAAGCCCATATGAAAGTAGAAAAGACCTTGGATACACTGGCTCCCAGCTCATTCCTCCCACTCAGTAAAATCAGTCTTTCCTCAGTAAAAATAGTCTTTCCTCATTCCAATGCCCAGTTTTGGCTGTTGTTTCATTTCTCCTTCTCCTTCTTCTTCTTTTTTTTGAGACAGAGTGTCACTATGTAGCCCTTGGTAGAGTGCCGTAGCATCACAGCTCACAGCAACCTCAAATTCTTGGGCTTAATCAATTCTCTTGCCTCAGCCTTCCAAGTAGCTGGGACTATAGGAGCCTGCTGCAATGCCCGGCTATTTTTGTTGTTGTTGTTGTTAGTTGTCATTGTTCTTTACCAGGCCCAGGCCAGGTTTGAACCCACCCTCCCTGGTGTATGTGGCTGATGCCCTAACCACGGAGCTATGGATGCCGAGCCCCATTTCTCCTTCCATTATCAGTTCTAAATGCTCTCAAGTCATTTCGGGTAGTAGGTGCGACAAATTTATTCTTGATGACTTTCTACTAAAATGTATAGTTTCCGCTCGTGAAGACCAATATTCTATTTTGTGCCATCTTATACCTTTTGGTCTTGGATTCTGCTCTATTCATGGGTTTCTGAATGACATTTGGATAAATGTTTGTCTTGGTGTTTTCCAGTATATTTTATAGGCCCGAACAGAAGCTCCGTGTAACAATGTCCACCCACTGTTTTCTTCCCGTCAAGCATTGCTTCATGTAATAGTAACATGATTTTGCTTCTTAGAGAGTATTTGTGGCAAAAGAGCCAAAACTTGTATCTGCTGGAGAAACATCTTATTTGTCTTAAAAACAACGTTCTGGTTTTTTTTTTAGATATAATAGACCCATAATTTGTTCTGTCTTGCTCTTCATGGGTAATATATTTACATCTTTGTTTTTTTCTGATTCTGATGTAGTTCTCTCTGTTGCATCATCAGGAGATGAGAACTTAAAAGAAGAACTCTTAATATTTGAGTTCAGTTCGGTTTTATTCTTTGCAAAGGGTGTAAGAGATAAAATTATCTTTGCTGATGTTAGCTTATAATGTTGGCTCTATGCCCAGCAGAAGGGATCACAATAGACTTAACTGGAAGATGAGTCTTACAGACTTTAATTGAGAGATAGACCCATGTAAATATATTCAGTTGATTTTTGTATTGTTCTAAGTAAAATACACAGAAAAAATTGTAAGTAATTGAACTCTTTCTCCATGACTTTTCATCACCACAATTCTTTGACAGCAGGAGAAAGTACTCTGATATAGTGATGAAGAATATATTAGCACAAGGGATGTGATCTCTGAACAGATTGTTATGAGCATACTTTCTAGGATTGAATCTCTAGCTGTTAGGTAATTTCATATTCATGTACGTTACCTTTCCATGGTTGGATGGGAAACCAAGAGGGGTAGAGAATTAGCGTGTCTCTTGCTTAGGAGATTATAAGCCGCTATGCCTTACCTTGAACCAGTAGTGGCCCTGAGTGCTCCTTCACAATATTAAGTAGGGGAAGACCATCTGGCATATCCCCACACATCTCTCTCAGGGACCCATTACCTGACTCGGGGATCCCTTCATCTGTGCACTCTTCACCCAGAACCCAATGTTCTAAAGCCTTCTCCTTGGCAGCTCTCACTTGTTTTCCTTTTTGCTTCCCTGGAGCTGAGAGAAAAACAAATACACAACATTTGCTTTTGACACCTGATTCCATTTCAAAACCTCTCCGTCACTGTACTAATTGTTTATATCAATGGATTACAAATTACTTATTAGATTTTCAAATAAAAACAAGACATTCACAAGACTTACATACTGAAAACTATAAAATGCTGATGGAAGAAGTCAAAGAAACTCTAAATAAATGGAGAGGCATACCATGTCCATGGATTGGAAGACTCGACAAAATAAGAATGTTGTTTCTCCCCAAACTGATCTATCTATATATAATGTAGCTACTAGCAAAATCCTAGAAAGATTTTTATATCTATAAACAAGTTTATTACACAGTTCATGGAATGATAAAGAAATTAGAATAGCTAAAACGACCTTGAAAAAAATAAAATAGAAGGAATTACTCTGCCCAGTTTTAAGACTTACTACATAAGACTTGCTACATACTAATCAAGACAATGTGACGTTGGTGAAGGGATAGAAACATAAATTAATGGAACAGAATTCTTTAATTGAGAGATAGACCCATGTAAATATATGCGGTTGATTTTTTTTATTGTTCTAAGTAAAATACACATAAAATTTATGATCTTAACTATTTTTAAGTTTTATGTTATTAAATACATTCAAAATATTGTGAGACTATCACCACCATTCAACTCCTTGACTCTTCTCATACTGTAAAACAAAAACTCTCTACCCATTAAACAACCCCCTCCTCTCAGCCCCTGACAGCCACCCTTTTCTTTCTGTCTCTGTGACTTTAAGGACTCTAAGTCCTTCCTCTAAGTGACATTACACATGAGTTGTCTTTTTGTGACTAGTTTATCATACTTAGCATAATGTCCTCAAGGTTCATCCAGGTTGCAGTTCAATAAAGTCAGTCAGTCTTTCTCTATGGCCTTATTCCAAATCCCCAACTTCAGTCTGTTCTGGCTGTTGTGCCCATATAATATTCCACTGTATAATGTCTTCACTTATTTTATGCAACTATAATAGAATACCACAGACTGGGTAAATTATAATGAACTGAAATTTATTTGGCTCATATTTTGGCGACTGGAAAGTGTAAAACATGGTTCTGGCATCTGGGGAGGGCCTGTGTGTTAGTCATTCCATGGCAGAAAGTGGACGGGCAGGAAGGGTGAGAGCTGAGGGAAGGGAACTGAACTCATCCTTAAATCAGGAACCCACCCCTGTGATAGCCTACTCTCATAATAACGGCAGTGCACTATTTGTGAAGGCAGAGCTCCTGTGCCCCAATCACCTCTTACAAGTCCCACCTTTCAACACTATTGTTTTGGGGATTAAATTTCCAACACATGAATTTTAGGGGACACATTACGACCACAGGGTATGGATATATCATATTTTGCTTGTCCATTCATCTGTCAATGGAAACTCAGGTTCCTTTAACATTTTAGCTGCTGTAAATAATCCTACTTTAAACGTGGGTATACAAATATCTATGGGAGACCCCACTTTTAATTCTTTGGAGGCATGTACCAAGAAGTGGAATAGCTGGATCATATGGTAATCCTATTTTTAACTTTTCAAGCAATACCATACTGTTTTCACTGTTTTTCATACCATATTCCTGTTGTTTTCAGTTCTTTATGTAGTCTTGATATTAATCCATATGTGATTTACAAAAATACCTTCTCCCATCCCTTTTTTACTGATAGTATTAAAGTATTTTTGTTTCACAGATAGTATTTTTAGTTGATAGTATTTTTTGATGCACAGATGAACTGATTTTTAACAAAGGTGCAAAAGCAATTCAATGGAGGAAGAATAATTTTTTCAACAAATGGTACTGGAACAATAGGATATCCCTAAACAAAACAAAATGAAACAAAACCCCCAAACTTCACATTTTAAATGAAAAATAATTCAAAATGGATCATAAATTTAAATATACAACACAAAACCATAAAATATTTAGAAAAAAAAGATAAGAAAAAAATCTTCAGCACCTAAGGCTAGGTGGGAAATTCTTAGATGTCGTATCAAAAGCACGGTTCATAAAGAAAAAAAAAACACACAATAGATTGGACTTCATCAAAATAAAAACTTTTGGTCTGCAAGAGACTTTATTAGAGAGATGAAAAGACAAGAACTGACCTGGAATACAATGTTTTCAAGCTACATATCTGACAAAAGATTCATCTCTAAAATATATAAAGAACTCACAAAACTCAACAATAAAAAAATTTGAAGATTCAATCAGAAAATAGGCAAAAGCCATACACACACATCTTATCAAAGGATATACAGAGGGCAGAAAAGGAACAAGAAACTTTGTTCAACATCATCAGCCATTAGGAAATGCAAATCAAATAGCACTACTTACCTATTAAAACGGCTACAATTTAAAAATAGGGTAACGTTAAATGTTAGCAAGGATGATGAAGAAGTGGTCTAACTGTACATAGGGGTGGGAGTGTAAAATGATACAGTCTCTCTGGAAATAGTTTGGCAGTTTTTAAAAAACTAAACAAATGCTTATCTTATAACCCAGCAATCACACTCCTGGGCATTTATCCCAGAGAAATGAAAAGTTATATACACACAAATATGTGTACACAAATGTTCACGGCAGATTCCTTTGCAAAAGCCCGAAACTGAAGGGACCCATATGTCCTTCAATGGGCAAGTAGTTAAACAAACAGCAGCCCCTCCATACCATGAAATGCTACTCTGAAAAAGAAAAACAAGAACTCGAATGGCTCACAAGGAGATTATGCTGAGTGGGGGAAAAAAAGTCAACGTCTCGAGGTTACATACTGTGTAATTCCATTTATATAACATTATTGAAATGACACAATTATAGAAATGGAACAGTGGGTCGGGGTGGAGGTGGGTGTGATGGTGAAGGGGGTAGCATGAAGGATCCCTGAGGCGATGGGACCATTGTGCATCTTGATAGTGGGGTGGTTACACAGGTGATAAATTTGCACAGAACTATACACAAACCTGCACTTAAAGGTAGTGAGAGCTGAACAAGGTGTAGGGACCATACCAATGTCAATTCTCTACCTTGGGTATACGGGGCCATCATTATGTAAGATGTTACCATTGGGAGAAAGTGAATGAGGGGTATATAGGATTCTCTGTGCTACTTTTTCAACTTTGGGTGAATCTATACTTATTTTCAAACAAAACACATAAAAGAAAAATACAGGCTCGTAGTGACCACTTACACAATACGGAAGTCTCTCTTTTAAAATGTGGTAATTACCTACCTTCTTTTCGTTCCAAGGCCTGCAGAGGCGAAAGTCTGGGGTGTAGCACCTCTTACCTTCCCTATCAGGACATGCAAAAATGCATAGGTTTCTGTTTCTTTCTTTCTTTCTTTCTTTTTTTTTTTCCATTTTATAGTATTAGTGTCAGATGCATTACCCTGAAACTTGCTTCTGGCCCTTAACGGGATACTGTGCACACGCTCTCATGTTAAGTCTGTTTACACGCACAGCCCTTGTTGGTTGTGTTTAACAGATGCTCGTCGCAATGGCTATGTTGCAGTTCACTCAACTGTCCCTTTACTGATGGACTGTCAGGTTTCTAGTTCCTTCCTCCCACCTCCTCCCACCTCCTCTTTCTCATCTTTTTCCTCCTCCTCCTCCTCTTTTGCTGCCACTGCCAATAATAACGCCTCTGCTTTTACTTCTGGTAGGAAAAGTCCCCCACTATTGATTTTCAAACTTTCTTTTTTAGTGATAGACACTTTTCTTTAAATTCAGTCCTATCACATCATAAAACTCAGTAAGCAAATAACACAGACATGCTCAGATTGAATGGAAATAAGGCAGTGGGCCCCAACCTTTTTGGCACCAGGAACCGGTTTCATAGAAGACAGTTTTTCCATGGACGGCGTGGGGAGTAGGGTGTTGGATTCTTCCAAGGAGTGTGAAACAATGATCTCTGGAATGTGCCATTTACAGGAGGGTCCTGATGCTAACATGAGCATCTAATGCCACAGCTGATGTGACTGGAGGTGGAGCTCAGTGGTGATGTGAGCTATGGGGAGCGGCTGTAAATACAGATGAAGCTTCACTCCCTCCCCTACCACTCACTTCCTGCTGGGCAGCTTGGTTCCTAACAACTGGCCCACAGCCTGGGGGTGGGGACCACAGGGCCAGGGAAACTCGGTGCCCCTCTGCCCCTTTGGCTGCCCCGGAGGCAACTCTGTGAACATTATGGGTTCTCTTGCAGTCTTTCTGTCTTGCCTTAAATATCACACAGGCACACGCAACTGGGAAAAACGCCCTCACTTCAGCTATCCTGATCTGGATTCATGCCCATATCATGAATTCAGTCTTGAGCTCTGTTTCAAACCTTCAGCAACCGGCTGGCCACAGTCACCTTCCACTTGCTGGCTGCCCCATAAAAACCTCAGAGTGAACTTGTTTAAGCAGATGATACCTGCAAATAAGCTCCACCCGCTCCAGACATCCTGCTTCCCACTTGCAATGTTGTTGCTTTTCCCCTGTCGTCTCTTCAGGTCCACATTCCACTTGCTCGTTAATTTGCGTTTAAGTCACCCTCTGTTTCTTTCCCTCTATTATCCATCACCCTAGTTGAGTCTCTTGCAATTTCATGGGAGTTCCTTGTAATAACCCTCTAACGATCCCTTCTGCCTCACGTCTCTTCTTTGGCTCCTTAATCACACCTCTTCCAAACACGGCTGCCAATATCATTTCCTAAAATGCCACTTTCAGTGTGTCATTCACTCAGAAATGACCAGCAACTTCACCATGTTAAGGAACAAGCTTGTACTCTTCAGCTTAAAAGTCAGCTTCCAGATTTGTCTCTATAGACTTGATTCCCACTGTTCCTCCAAAGTAAACAAACCAAATAAATTGCTAGCTCTCAGGGCCTTAAACTCACCGGGCCAAGGCCCACCTCCATGCCTTTGCTCAAGCTGTTCCTTCTGTGTACATTGCTTCCTCTTGTTGACCTTTCTGTCTTCTCAGTTCCTATAAATCTGGATACTCCCCGCTCTGTTCTCAGCTCCAAGAAACCTTCCCTGAACCTGAACACAGGTTCTCACATCTCTCTCTCATGGTCACGTTACAAACATTGCCCGGATTTGCTTTCCCCATTTCAGCTCATTGTGTCGGCGTCCAGCGCTGTGCCCCAGAGTGGAGTTGGGACACCTGGTATGTGTCACCTATTGCATAGACCCATCATTACTCAGCACAGTCTTTTACCTGTAGTCAGAACTCGGAGTTAGCTCGGCCTCACTTATGTGCCTGAACAATAAATGTAATCTAGAGGCAGATAGCTATATTATATTTCATTCCTTCTTTAAAAACTTGGGTCCAGAGTCATACAGATTACAATGAAACCCACAGAAAATTGCATATAAGATGATTACACCCATGCTGATGAGCTGCGTCTTCCAGGGAATCATTAAATGGCAAATGCCGTGGGGTTTGCGTTCACTTAGACTGAGAAACCAGCAAGGATTGTCCACAGAACATGAGTGAGGAAAGCAAAGCCTTTTGCAGAAATCGATCTGATAATGACACAGGACTTAACAACTGCACTTCCAGCAATTGCAAGAGCTGCTAAATGCTAAGACTTAGCATTCACGGCCCTGAAACAAGAAGTGGGTATTCCAGCAGGAGCAATGAGAAGAAATCTGACATCTGATGGATGAGGGTCCGTAGCATGTGGCAGGCAAATGTCACAGTGTGGGCCCCTGAGGGCCTCAGCACAACAGGGCAGTGCCTGGACCTTGGTGAGAAACAGGAGTTTAGTACCAGAATCCCCCAGGACTCACCAGACAGAAGTGTGTGAATGTCGTTTTCACAAATGCACTTGGGTTCAGCCATTTTTGTCAAATTGCTTTGTCACCTTCATAAATTCCTGAGTTGAAGAGCACACCTGGGTGAGACTCCTGAGCAGGGTGGACCCGGAGGACTTTTCCAGAGTGGGCAGAACTCCTCTTTCTTGGCAGAGTCTTTTTTGACAGGAAGCTCTTCTGCCCGAGTGTCTGTTATAAACGTGGGCATGAGAAGAAAGGCAGAGGGGAAGCAGGTGCACTAATGTCCATGGGCTGCCGCTTTACACCAGGCCCTCTGCAGGCTCGTCATTCACAGTATCTGCACGCCCTACAGGAGCCTTGAAGGGTGGATGCTGTTAACTTTATTGTACAAAGGACACAGAGGCTTGGAAAGGTGACGCCAATGTGACTGATGTCACAGCTGGGAAACTATGAAGTTGGACTCCATTCACCTCTGAGGTCCACACCAGGCGGCCTCCTGCAGCTCCTCTAACTCAGGTCCTGAG
Source organism: Perodicticus potto (assembly GCA_963574655.1). Lineage (NCBI taxonomy): Eukaryota > Metazoa > Chordata > Mammalia > Primates > Lorisidae > Perodicticus > Perodicticus potto. Next base: position 25,392 of record CAUYRH010105238.1, on the reverse strand, counting down.
AATTTGCAACATGCTGGTTTCCTTCCACTTGTGCCACCAGGGCCCACAGAACAGGAGCCGCTCCTTTGGTGAGCAAAATTGTTTTTGTAACACAAACAAGAGACTTTTCACTTCAGGCAGATTCTCGGTGAAGCGCTCTGGAAGCTCATGCAGGAAACGACAGGTGCATCCTGCAGCCAAAGGCCTTCAGCAGGGTAGGGCTGCTTAACATGTGCGTGCTCCTGCAGTCATCAGAGCCCAGAAGGCGGGAAGGGAAGCTTCACTCTCTGGAACACAAAAGATGACCTTCCCTGTTTGGCTTTGCAACCCACACAGACACACTATCTAACTTAATTTCTGTTTTTTGAAGGAATAAAACAGAGTCCCTCAAGGGGTAAGGAAGTTGTCAAGGTCATGCAGCTCCTAAAGAGCAGGGCTACTCAGACTCCGGGGTTCTGTCTCTAGGACTCATGATGTCTCTGCCGTGCTGAACTCCCCATGGAATTGCAGTTGTGCTACCAGCAGCCTCAGCCAGCCAGCTCTGTGGGTGATTTTCAGAGACAGTAAGGGACCTGTTCACTGCCTTCTAGACTCTCTCTCCTATTTCCCGATGCTTGGAACTTTTAAAAAACAGAGAACAATTCCTTTCATTCTAAAATTAGAGATGTAGTAAAATGCAAATACTACTTTATGTGTATAATACAGCTATTGTAGAAAAGGTAATGGCATTGACTTAAATTTTCACTAAAGTGAAAATGACTGATAGGTAGCTTAGCAAACTGGAAAGACAGGCTGAGGAGTCAGAGTTGAGTTCAAATTTGATTTCACCAGATGTGAGATGTGTGACCTTGCATCTATTAGTCTACTTCTCTGAGTTTCAGATTCTTCACTTATAAAATGAGAATTATGCTACCTACCTTTAAAAGTGAGCATAAAGAAAAACACAGATTGTTTTATGGAGCTATTGGCCAAGTGTTAGCAGCTATCAAGCTCTGAAAATATAAAAGTTAAGGAATTAATTATTAATTAATAGATTATTAATTACTTCTAATGACATGAGGAGTGCACAGAAGTGTTCAATACAGTGCCTGGCATAAAGTTTATGCTGAGTGAATGATAATCATTCTTTTTATGCCTATCACAACTTCTCAATATTTTTGAGGTCTCAAAAGGTGTAACTGTATGGAAGAAATAGCAAATGTTCATTGAGAAAATGCAGCTGCCTCCAGCTGCACTCACTGGGGGTGCCCTGCCTTGGGCACATCTCTTACACTCTTAGCCTTAGAATTCTCACTTGAAAACCAGACTGGAGTGAAGGTCAAGTAAAACAGTACATGGATAAGTGGTTTGTAACCTGGGAAAATATGCATCAATATTCAGTTGTGGAAGGTATTAGAAAGTATAGGGTCAGTACAAAAATTGTACTAGTTTATAATTATAAATTAATTGATCACAACACTGATTACAGGTTACAGAGTGCCGTGAAGAAATTGCACCTTAGCGTTTAATCTCTGGTAGTGTGTATGCGTGTCAATGGACAAATGCACTTTACAGACACCTGTGATAATGTGTTAATAGACATTGTTTAATTGTGTGTCACATAAACCCGACAATAGGCTTGTCCTTTTGTGTTGAAGCACTTTCTAACACTTACCTTTGGGACAATCTGGAAATAAATGCTGCTGTACATGTTGTTTTATAAAAACAAAACATGACCGCTCAGCCCACGTCTCCAAACACTCAGATGGAGGCCTAAGGAAGTCACCCCTAAGGGTAGCACACCCCTGAACCGACGTCTGAAACAGCCTGGGTTGGCATCAAAGCATTTCCAGTCACGATTTCTCTAAGACAAAGGGAAAACAAACACGGAAAAGCCATTTGCAAGGTTCCCCAGACACAGAGGTCAGCTGGCGGGGGGCAGACGCTGTCTGCAACTGTTTCTGCTCCAGGGTCTGGCAGCCCCAGACCACCTTCCAGAAACTAGAGGGAGAGGTGCTGTCTCCTTCACAAAATGCTTTCTCCCGTCAGCTAAAACGGCCTTCTCAGTGTTCATCTGTTTGCTGCAAACTCTTGAGTTGTGTTTTAGCAGCAACTCCTCCCTCCGGAGAATCTGCCAGTCTGGCCTGGCAGACAGAGCAGTTTTACTCTAGAGAAGTAAATATAGCATTTTAGGATGCAAATAAATGCAAGAGGGAAAAACACAGATTGTTCTATGGAGCTGTTGGCCAAGTGGATATAGTTAGCAGCTATCAAGCTCTTGAAATATGAAAATTAATTAAATTCAATTTGATCAGTGAGAATAATCACTTCAAATAGGATAATGTGATAAATAACCCTTTACATAAGAAAAACAATCATTTCGATGCCACAGGTGCCTCATTTTGAGGATTGCTGAAATGCAAAATGTCCAAGTTTATGAAGCAAATGGTGTTGATGACAAGGAGAAGTCCCCTTCTGGCTCTAATGCCCTCCAGCAAGGGCCAGGGGCCAGGACTTGCTATTTCTCTCAGGCACCTCTGCCTGAAGTTGCTGGGTCCAAAAAGGGATGATGATGTGGGGTGTGGAGTTGGAGTGCTCCCACAGCTCTTCATGCTGTGGGGATCCAGCTTGTGCCACCTGATCCCAGCCTCAGCTGGTCACTCTGTGCCCCACCCCTTCCTAGCAATCTAACACTACACCCCTTGGCCCTTCAAAGCACAGGCAATTTCCCACCCCCAGTGCAAGGACTTCTGGCCTCTTGCTGGGGCTGCTTCCCACCCACCACAGATAAAAAGAGCAGCGGCTGGTAGACAGGCACTCCCGTGGCCCGGGCTAGGCTCTCTCTATTCCCTGTTATTGTTCTCTCCGCCCTCTCTCGATCTGCTCCCTGTGAACCAGGCACTGTGCAGAGAGCCGTGTGTACTATGCTGCCTACCCTCATAACAGTTCTTTTGGGGTAATAACGAAATACTGTCTGTTGTACAGATGCGTAAACTGAGGCACAGAGAGATTAAATATGTTGCCTAGTGCCACACGGCTTATAAGAGGTTGAGCCAAGATTCAAATGCAGGGTAGTCAGCCTTCTGAACCCTCACTTTTAACTACTACACTCTATTTCCTCTAAAGGAAGAGAATGATTCTTGCCATTGTCCACAGGAGAAGCAAAGGCTTCCAGGGGTTAAGTCATTCGGCTGAGGGGACAGAGTGGTAGCACAGGTCTTAGATTTGAGCAGAAGTCTTGCTTCCACCAAAGCTCGTGTTCTTTCTTTAATATAATTAAAAGGAAAAGATGGGGAGAAGGAGGCATCAAGCAGACGGAAGTCAAGACCTTTTGCTTGCTAGTTTTTGCTTTTGGGCAAAATTAACCTTTGAAAATCTCAATGTCTTCACCAGCAAGGTCAGACTTGTAGTGGTGTCTACCTCGCCGCATCGCTGTGATAAGGGAGGAGAAGGTGGACCCTGCCTGCACAGCTCCCAGCACACAGAGGATGCCGGGGGAAAGGTCAGCCACCCCTCTCTCAGCACCCCTGTGGCCTCCACTGCGTTACAGAGGTCTGTCTCCACCCCAGTCTTCACCGTGATCCTCTCGGCCTCTCTGAGAACCCTAGGCTCCCTCGTTGCTTGGGCTTCCCACCACCTCCCTGCAGCCTTCATCACACCATCGCTAATCTGGGAGTCTTTGCCTGGGCCAAGGCCACCAACAGCGGTTCTTCCCTTGTGGCTAATCAAGCTGGCAGCATGGCCGTGAATGCCCTGCAGCCTAAGTGAACAGGCTAAGGCTTCTGATGGCCCTGACACCGTTCAACCAACGCCCTTTGCTGTCACCCTGAGGCCCCGTCAGCAGGACACCTGCTTCTCTCTGCTGGGCTGGCTCTGCCAGTCCGGTCACCTGGGAATGCGCTATTGCCATGGTAACAAAAGACCACAAACACAGCAGCTTTAAAAACCACAGCTTTTTTCTCTTACCGTGTTGGAGGTCAGAAGGCCAACACACGTCTCACTGGGCTAAAATCAAGATGTTGGTGGGGCTGTGCTCCTTTTGAGGGCTCTTTGGTAGAACCCCTTCCTCGGCTGCCCTCCTGGCTCATGGCTCCCTGCTCACCTCCAAAGCCAGCAGCCTGACAGCTTCAGATGCCTCTGCCGCCAACCTTTCTTCCATCCGCATGTCATAGCTCCTCTTGGACTCGCCTGTCTCCAAATGTCACTTACAAGGACCCTATGATCATACGGGGCCTCTCTGGATAATCCAGAATCACCTGCCTATCTCGAATTCCTAAACTTCATCATATCTGCAAAGTCCCTCTTGCCATGTAAGTTTTCATGGATTAAGACATAGACATCTTTTGGGATAGGCCATACCGCCCCCCCCCTTCCTCATGGGCATTTATCTGGGCCAGACTGCTTGGTTCATCCTCTGAGGAGAGGAATCCAGTCAAGCATTTTCAAAAGTCTTTTCATGGGGAGAGGGGTGCGTCATTACACTTTTGTCCAGACCCACAGACTGAACCACACCCGCCGGTGGTGTGCTGTGGGTGACAGTGCTGTGTCACTGGTTCATCCATTGTGACAAGTGCACCACTCCCACTCCAGTGGGAATGTTGGTAGGGGGGAAGGCTGTGTGTATTCTGGGGGTACATGGGAAATCTCTGTACTTTCTATTTGGTTTTGCTGTGAACCTAAAACTGCCCTAAAAAATAACATTTTTTATAAAAGTCTTTTTGGGCTGAGAGCAGTGGCTCACACCTGTAATCTTAGCACTGTGGGAGGCCAAGGTAGACACTTACTCGAGGCCAGGAGTTCTAGACCAACTTGAAAAACACAGCAAGACTCCATCTCTTTAAAGAGTAGAAAACTTAGGGAAGGTGGTAGCAGAGAAGGTTAGAGGGGGACTAGGGAGGGAGTTTTCTGTGCTTCCACCTAATGGGCACAATGTAAAGGGTACATGGCTCACCTCTAGATTGAGGGGCATAGCTACAACTCGGACTCTACCTAACACACACAAACAATGTAACCCTATTGTCTGTACCCTCGTATTAATCTAAAATTTAAAAAAAGAAAGAAAAATTAGCTGTTGATGCCAGTGGGAGTTTATAATCCCGGTTACTTGGGAGGCTGAAGCAGGAGGATCACTTGAAGCCAGGAGTTTGAGGCTGAATTAAACTGTGAGCCTCTTGAGAGAAGGGACCATAACCTCTTTTGATTTTATATTCTGAGACTCCCATGGTGCCTGGCCCATGGTGGGAGCTGAAGACCAGAAGGAAACCCAGCTGTGGTGTGTGTGGCTTCATGTCCCCTGGGACAGCGACTCACTCCATGTGCAGAGAGCGGGCTCCACCGCCAGCCCTGAGCACAAGTGGGAAGCTGGAAACCAGCCCCGCCCCTGGGCTGAGTGGCCCCACCCCTGGGCTGAGTGGCCCCGCCCCTGGGCTGAGTGCTCGCGTATTGGCTCCCCGCAGGCTGCTAAGGAGGTTAATTATCACCTTTTGCATTTTACAGTTGAGGAGAGCAGGGCTCAGAAGGGCTGACCTACAGGGCAGCGGGCGTGGGTTCAAATCCAGATCTGCGTGGGTCCTGGGTTTCCCCTCAGATGAAGAGCATGGAGAAGGGTGCCTGTGTGTCTGTGTGTGTGTTCTGGAAGATAATGCAGAAAAATGGAGCTGCAAACTTGGAAAGGCCTCCGGGGGGAGGGGGAAGACTATTGAAGGCAGCTTCATGTATTGGTATAAAAGCCTGGTTTCTGTTGGAGGAATTCCCAAGCCCTGGCAATGTTAACAAACCCACAAGGTGGGGGTTCACATTGCTCGCGGTACAGAAAGCCAATTACTAACACAAGGAAGGTTGTCAGGGAGGAAAGGATTTATCGCAGAGGATACGCCAGCTGGGAGGGAGAGGTACGGACTGCCCCACGTCCACCTGCCTGACCAACAGGGTTAGGGAATTTTCTGGAGGTGAAATGAATAATGCGTGAGGGGAGTGAGCACCAGACGTTTGGGGGGGATGTGGGGCAGCCAGTGCAGGCAGGCATCATGCTGCACCTCTGCCCCATGATCAAGGATGCCAGGCAAGTCCCTCCCAGGGAGGGATTGTAGGAGTATAATGGCAAGTCCCTCCCAGGGAGGGACTGTAGGAGTATAATGAGCTGGAGGTCCATGCTGGGCGTCCTCTCAGCCTGCTGCACAGCCTGATGCCTCAATGGGCTGCTCGGTGGGTCCCCGGGCATGGTCTGTGGTGGGCGTCGTGCACCTGCCTTCCCTGGAAGGGGACGTGGTGTGAGGCTCTGTAGTTCTCTCCTGGCTTCAGGAAGGTTCTGCGGTTTCTGGGAAAGAAACTCGAAGGCAATGCGTAGTGCGATGGAAAGTCAGAAAGTGTTGGTCAGCACATCCGTCTGAGCCTGCTGGGCTCTCTGTTACCTTCTCTGACGGCCTTGAATTGCTAAGTGTCTGGTGCTGAGATAATCTGTCTATGGCGTCGCCAATGCAAGGCCACTCAGAGCAGTCAGCTCTGGCGACAATGTGAGCACTGAAAACTCACTGGAAATGTAAGGAAACGAAAACCACTATTTTAAAACGTTTTCTTGCCCATGGAACCGGTTGCCGGGCGATGCCCAGGCTGCCTGCGTCCCAGGCGGCCGGAGCGGAGCGGACCGGCAGAGGGCGCTGTGCGGCGACGCCCGGGCCTCTCTCCAGGCCGGGGGGCGCGGCCTGAGCTGGGCAGGTCTCCTTCCCTTGTGACCAAGGAACACAGACAATGCTTCTCAGAAAGCACTGCAGAGCGAAGTTTGCTCCCTGCAAAATCTGCCTGTTGCGGTTTTCTCCCATGAAACATCGTTTTGCTCCAGCAGATGTTAGGAGGTGGCGCAGGTGCGTAGAGCTAGGAAAGAGCGCGGGGCAGCCCAGCCCCGTCCCTACCAGAGGTCTGCGCTTCCCCTGAGCGTCCTTTTCGTCCCCTGTAAGCTGGAGGATCTGTTCTGAAAAACAGAAAAGGCCAGATGGTGACCTCACCTCCAGTGGGGCCGCAGTCCCGGGTGGTATTTGGTGTAAAACCTCTTTATACTCTTAAAAATGACGAAGGACTCAAAGAGCTTCTGCTGGTGTTGGCTCCACCTGTCAATACTTGGAATACTAGAGACTAACATTTATTTTTCAGTTAAGTTTCTAGTTAAACAGATTATTTGGTAAGTGAAAAAAATTAATAAGCCTATTGCCTGCTAACACACACAAAGCTTTTAAGAACGATAACTGTATTTTCAAAATAAAAAGTACTCAGTTTGAAGGGTAACAGTGTTTTCCATTTTTGCAAATCTCTTTAAGAGAAGACAGTGGGGTTCATGTCTCTGTTTCTGCATCCCCCTGTTGTGATGCAACAGGTCACGTAGCCTGTAGAAAACTCGACCCGTGAAACAGCTGGAGTGAAAAGTGCAAACAACATCCCAGCATATCATGGACAGTGTGGACCTTGGTGCCCCACGAACTGCAAGGATCACCTTGTTTCCTGTAGATTTATAGGTGAGGGTAGGCTGGAGCAGCATCTTATCCCAAAGTTCTGGGTGGCAAGTACAGCTTGGAACCCTGGACACACTGGGAGGTACCCTGACCCTGGCAGGAAGTGTCTGACACGAGGGTCTGTGGGGTTTTACTCAGCTTGCAGAGAACCCGGTGGCCCGTCAAGTGGTCCACAGATGAATCAGACAGTGCATAGTTGGCCTGGTTCTGAGACTGCAGAACTTCTGATGCATGGCGGGCTAAGGTCTGTCTCCAACAGACAAAATCGAGAAGTCACTCAGAGAGCAGTCGGTTAACCAAAATTTCATTTCAAGTTAACAGGCCTTTCAATGACTTCCAAAATGCGTCATTTCCTTCCTGCTTTTGATGATGAGATGTATTCACTGTGCTTCCATTTCCTCCCCAGCAGGCGTCTGGGCCTGCTGAGTCCTGTGTCAACAAACTGCTGCCTCCCGCTGGGACCTGGGCATCTCCTGTGGGGCTGAGTTACCTGGAGTCTTCCCAGCAAGGCATGAGGGCACCCCTAGGACACTGTCACAGGGGAATATTCCAAGGAGCAGAGCCAATGCTTCGGCAACAGCACCGGGAAGGCTGTGTCCCTGTACCTGTCGCACAGGTCTCTGTCAAGGTCTCTGTCACGTGGGTTGCCAGATTCCTCTCCTCCTCCTGCACAGCTCAACCCTGCTCCAAAGCTCCCTCTCCTTCATCATTTGGACTCTCGCAGACCTCTTTCTGACACTGTTTCTCCTCTGGTTCCTTCTGTCTGTCCAGCCTGAATCCTCCTCTCCACTCACACCTCTCTCCCTGCCTCAACCTACCTCTCCATTTAGTCCTTTCCTCCATTTGGCCCTCCAGGGCCATGCTAGACTCTCTTACCTATGATTAAGATGCAATCTACAAAGTAAGTAACATCATAGCCATTTTTCAGGTAAGAAAAATCAGGCACAAAACAATTAACCTGCCTAGGATCTTCTTGCCAATGGTGGTTGTTACCAGCGTGTGACCATGTGGCCGTCTGACTCTCACCCCTTGATGTCTCTTGAAACAGCTTCTTCACTTGATGCTGCCCCTGCTCCTTGCTTTCCCACGTGCTGCCTTTGCGAGGTCCCACCCCCAACATCCCTGCAGTGTGCCCTCTAAACACACCTGCCCATAGATTGTCCCAAGAACTACTCTCGGCACTGGGACAACTGTGAGCCTCACTTCATGGAGCTGCCTCTCTCCCTTTCTGCACCAACCTGTGGGCTCATCCGCTTCACCTGTCTCCTGCCTTCGTCCCAGAAGCACTTTTATCTCGGGCAAATGCAGACTGGACAGAATTTTGCCTGGTGCTTTGTCTTTGGCAAACCGCTCCCCCTTCAAGGCCACTTTGCTGCCTGTTCCCATTTTGTTCCAAGACTTTAGGATGTTAGTTGGCCATGAGCCACTGCTTTTCCTCCTCTGTATTCTCCAGACTATTACATGGGGAAGGTGTGTCATTTCAGGGAAGTGGCCGAGCATTTGGCCAGGGAGAACATCCCAGGTTGAAGAAAGAGCTCTTGCCAAGCCCCTGCCTGGGAGCATGCTCACTGACTTGAGCAGAGGAAGGAAGCCAACTTTGCTGGAAGGAGTGAGAAAGAGGATCAGTTGGTGGGGGGATTGGTTACCTGGAGGGTATGAGCCATGGAAAGTGCTAGGATCTGAACCCAGGACTTCTGACTCCAGTACTGTGACCTTATCCGTGCACCACGCTGCCTCTTCAAACAGTTATTGTGAGAGATAGTTTAGTTTTGTTCAGGCACGGTGGCTCACACCTGTAATCCTAGCAGTCTGGGAGGCCAACGTGAGAGGATCGCTTGATTCCAGGAGTTTGAAGTTGCAGTGAGCCAAGATGATGCTATTGCACTCTAGGGCAATAGAATGAGACCTTGTCAGAAAAAGAAAAAGAAGAAGGAGGAGGAGGAGGAAGAGGAGGAGGAGAAAAGCTAGTTTAATTTTGAAGACGGACAGAAGTGGCTTGGGCTCTTCAGTTTACTGGTAAACCCACCAACAAACAGGGCAAACAGAGCAAAGGCCATTCACAAGGTCAAGAACACAGAGATAAGACTTCCTAATACGCCCCGTGTTCTTCACAGAGGTGTGTCCCAAGCTGGGTCAGCATAGCATGTGAAGGGTGAGGAATCTGCCATCAAGAGGGAACCACTGGGCCCAGGGGGGTCTTGTTGCCCCATAGCAGGTGTATTTTTGCACTCTGGATCAGACTGAATTGTGCCTCCCACCCTGTTCATATGTCAAAGCTCTGACTGCCAGGGTGACTGTATTTGGAGACAGACAGGAGGTAATTCAGGCTCTGTGAAGCTAGAGTGAGGCCTAAACCTATGGGAATGATGTCCTTGTAAGATGCAGAGGAGACAGAGAGAGCTGTCTCTCCAGCATGCAGAGAGCAAGGCTGTGTGAGTACATAGGAAGAAGGTGGCTGCCTCCAGCCACGGGAGGCCTCACGAGGAAGCAGCCCCCTTAGCGCCTTGATCTGAGATTTCTAGCCACCAAAACCTTGAGAAGAGAAACGTCTGTTACACAAACCAGTCAGTCTGTGGTGTTTTACTGTGACAACTCGAGCTGACTAATGCACCGTCCAAAGAGTCACTCTGTAGCCTGTTTCTTACTATGACTTTAGGCCTTCGGCAAGCCTGGGCTGGGCCTGCCTCACCAGTAAGCTGCCCCCCTCTGACTTCTAAGAGGGGCAGTTTTGTTTGCAGGAGGGCAGGGCAGGGGGTGATTTTGAATCCAGGATGCTTAAGTTGTGCATGTGTAGTATGGGGAGGACAATATTGGTGCTCTTGGGATAAGTTCTAGATGTAAAATTCAATCTGATAATTGCCAACATTATTTATGTACAAGCTATTGTACTGAGAATGATATAATGGTAAATGGTCAACCCTCATGACGTTATTTCTTAATAATGTCTGTATATAAAACAGTGGTGAAAACATTTTAGGAATGTGATATTTCAAAATAAGGAGATTTTTCATAACTATGAAGCACTTTCCAGAACCCTTGGCCATAGCCTACCCTTCGCAATTCTGCGGCTTTCTCTGTCTTGCTTGTTTGTGGCAAAATGAAAACAAACACACAGAGCTGCAAATCTGTGATATGGGTGGTGGTTTTCAACCAGCCCTGAAGAGAAGGGCTGAGTTCAACAAGTTTGGGTTATTTATAATTTCCAACATACAACTTTGGTGGTCTAATCTTTCTTTTTTGAGATTGTGTCTTTATTCCCAAGTTGCCAGAAGTGATACAGATATATTTATGTAAGAAGTTGTTTATAGATGTCTGCGTTTGGGAGGAGGTTAAGGAGACCCAGAGCGGCTTTGAGTCATAATGAGTTTGGCTTCACTGACATCACTTCTTACGCAGAGAGGATTAAAGTCATTTGTTCTGGGAGCCCCAAGCGGCCATCTGGAGGAGTTTCAGAATGCCTGCATCTTCAGCATGAGGGCAAATGCCCACTTCTGAGCTCCTGCTGCCAAGGGCGCTTAAATCATAATCATTGTGCTCATAATCATTACAATCTTTTAAGTAGAAACACAAGTATGCTCTATTTTCAGAGCATTCAAAGTAGAAAAATTCAAATACAAAGTACAAATTAGGGAACAACTCTAAACACAAAATAATTATTTGTTTTAGGAAATGATTCACTGACAATGTCATCTGCATGACAAACTCCCCAAAGGCATTCAAAATGCAATTTGAAGAATGAAGTTTTTATTTATACCAAATATCAAGTTTGGTATAAATTGTGATTGTTTGCATGTCTGCAGGGTTTTATGGATGTGTTTTATAACTTATTTTGTCCTCATAAATACTTTGCAAGATGGGGGCGTATATTGTTGTTCCCATGTTTTGGATAAGAAAGCAAAGGCAAAACAGAGAAGTCTTTCGCTCAAGGTACGTAGCCGAAAAGTGTCAGAGGCCAGGCTAGACTTCTGGTCATTGGACTCCTCGAAAAACACTTTCCTTGATTAAGAGGTCACTCAGATTTTACAGGGGAGAGGCCAGTGCTTTCTGATCAAAGATGGCCTTTTTATTTAAAATATTCTTTATACCGAGAAATCCTATTGGGGGGTGACATTTTCTTCACTCCTTAGGGTTGTTTATCTATAGTGAGTATCTCATTCACTTGGAAGTTTTCCCTAAATCACCATTTAATATGGTTCTAAGAAAACCTGATCTATCCTGAACTGTTTGAAATTCGGAATAATATGTGGTTTCAAGATGTATCAGTAAACTGTGTTGGGAAACACAAAACAAAACAAAAGCCACTTTTCTTGATTAAGCATACTTCTTTTTCAGGTTTATATTTTCCCTTGAAACAGAACTTGGGTATTTAGAACCTATTCTAGAGTACTGTGTATAAAAGGTCATTTAATTTCCAAAGAGAGTAGTTGGAGCTCTGAGAGTTTCCAGAAAGAGGATGTAAGGATGTATTTCATCAGAGTCATCGTGGAAGCTTTTTCATTAGTCAAGATTCTCCAGGGAAGGAGAAACAAGAGAATATATCTGTAGCGGTATCTATATCTATATTTACACATAAAGAGATTTATTATGAGGAATTGGCTCATGCGATTATGGAGGCTGAGGAGTCCTATAGTCTGCTGTCTACAAGATGGAGACCCAGGGACGCTGGTGGTGTAATTTTAGTGAGTCTGAGAACAGGAGCACGGAGGGTTAGTCCCAGTGAGAGCAGGAAAAGATCGATGTAACAATTCAAGCAGTCAGGTAAGGAGAGGGAATTCCCCCTCTGCCTTTTGGTTCTGTTTAGACCCCCTCTGGATTGGGGAGGGGAGTGATTCTCTGATTCAAATGCTAGTATATTCCCGAAATACCCTCCCCCCCCACAGGTATCTGGACATCTGTGGCCCAGGATCCAGTTAAGTTGACACCTAAAATTAACTATCACACATAAAAAAAAAGAAAAAAAAAATAGGATCGCACCAGGCTACAAACACATTCAACAAGATTTTGCAATAAGCTTTTTTTGTTTGTTTCTTTTTAAGCTAAAGAGTTGATTCAGCCAAAACTGAAAAACAGGCCCCACTGTGGCCAGAACAAGGCGATCTGAGCTTTAGGGAAGAGTTGTGGGTTTTCAAACTGAAGGGTTCTGTGCTCAGAGATGTGTGTCATTGCCTTGCAGGCAAACTAATAAAATTAATTTGTGCTTATCTCCTCTAGCAGAAAAGAGAGGATGAATTATGTGCAATCAGAGATAATCAAGAATAAATTGTTTAGCTTTGAGGCACGGCTGTATATTTTTATTGAAAATACAGCCCATGTGTCCCTTCCTGAGTCATGCATGACACTGCTACTCTCAGAGGCTCCCTCGGCTCCTCTTCACCTCCTGAATAACAGCCCGCCCCTTAGCACACACCCTTCACACCTGCCCTCTGGGCACCTGTATATCTACTAGTCCACATCAGGGTGCTCACAATTTCCAAAAAGCACTAAATTTTCTTTGGGTCTTAAATATCCTTCCCTTTATTTTTCCCTCCCTCAATCTCTTCCTGCCAAATTCCGGCTTTTCATTAAAGGTTAAGCCAAATAAGCCCATTTTTCATGAAGCCATGGCTTGAATTGAAATCTTTTTTCTCTATGCTCTGCTGGGCGTTTCTCTCCACCTCACCTGGGACACCCATCACTTCCTCAGTTACATCTTGGTGTTTGGTAGACATGATTTAAGTCCTTGGTGAGACCATACTTTACTCATCTTTACATCGCTGGGGTGCACAGCACCATGCCTGACGCATAATTGGCGGGCACCCAGTAAAATAAATTGAATGGTGTTTCCCATATTTTAGAAGTTCGCTTCAAATAAAATTATAAAGAATTCAATTAAAAGTCTGAGTGGAGAGAAGATGAAAACTTTTTCAGTTTCTTTACATTGCAGCCAACAAAATGCCGTGACTGAAGAGGCAGTGGTGGGGTGTGACTATTGAGACTGGTTAGGGAAACTGGCCACTGAATTTGGCAAGGAAAGAGGCAGCAGGGGAGACACAACTTTTGTTGCAACTACGAATCAGTTGACACTAAGGGATAAAACTCTGAGAACATACGTTCCTCTCACCAGGATCCCTGGAAACTGCAAAAGTAAAATCAGGTAAAATTGAGCTGCCAAAATGGGGATTACAAAAAAGGTAAGAGGGCACGTAGGGTTTGTGCTCCTGTGAGAATCTAACACTGCCTGAATAGGACAGGGGGTGGGGCTTAGGTGGTGATGGGCGTGCTGGGGGCGTGGTCAATGCAGATGAAGCTGCACTTGTCCACCGCTCATCCCCTCCTGTGTGGCCTGGTTCCTAACAGGCCATAGTACTGGTCCTTGATCCACAGGGTTGGGGACCTCGGCCTTAAAAAATAAATGCCCCGAGTCCTTGCCTTTTCATATAAGTAAGAACATCTGGCAGGACTAGTGATTACTGTAATCGATCACCAGAAGTGTTCTTATACCCAAACATTGATGTGACTCTGTTTTAATGTAACTCTGAGCGAGTTTGGTGTGATTTGGCATGAACTAAACTTCCACAGTCCGTTTTTAAACACCGCGCTGGCGCAGTGTGCCAGGGTGTCGCTGAACCACTTCTCCTAGACTGCAGTCTGCAGGGTAGCACCCCAGTGAGACTCCTGAAGAAAACTTGCTTTCATTCTCTGCAGGCCTGAGCATTGTTTTCTTTAGTTGGCGGGTGGCACGAGTAATATACTGTTATTTAAGCTAGGGTGTAGGGACAGAGGCAACAATTTTATTCTTTTTCTTATTTACACTTGAAAACTTTCATTTGTATGAAATATTTTATGGATTAATAAATGAGACTTTTGCCTGGCTGGCAGTGTGGAGGCCACACAACGCTTGGAGTTACCTTTAGACGCATGGACCAACAGGAAGTCCAGGAAGCTGGCAGTCCCCAAATGTCTAGCTGTGGTCATTAGATATGGTCAGGCTAGACGAGCACAGAGAGCTGCTCTCTGCATTGAGAATCGGTTCTGCCTGTGAGCGGCTTCCACTGAGAGGCACCTGCACCTTCTGGGTGGGGCTGTGGTTGGCCCTACCCAGATCTACAGGGGACATCAGAGAAGGGGGGTCACAGTCAGCTGTTTCAGCTGAAGCTCCAAAAATGGTGGCTGCTTCAATCCTCCAAACCGTGGAAAGACTGAAAATCATGAGAAAGGGCCAAGATGGGCCCACAAACTGATACCTCACAGACGCATCTGGAGGAAAACATGAGCAGGTGGCAGCTGCTGACAAGAAGCATTAGAACAAATGATGCTGGATTAATGAATAGCCTCATTTGTGAACATAAATAAATAGAAAATTCTAGTCAAAATGGCTCCAAAGCATCATACTTTAAGAATATTAGTTTACATCAGACTTTATGCTCTCATTCCACCAGACTAATGGAAAACTCAGTTGTGGTGGTTACAATGGTTGCTCAACTTGACAGTTATGCAAGTGATGCAACAGGTTGCTTTTTTCCTAACTTGAGGGTTATGCAAGGCCCTGAGGTCCTACATGAGTCAGCTCTTTATTCTACACGGGTGCACAGACCCCAATTGTGTGTTCTCTTTCTATGCAGCATGCCCTGCTGTTCCCACCCCACAATTGGATGCAGGGGTCTTGGGGTGGGGGGTGGAGGTCTCTGGGCTCAGAATTCAGCCTCCTGACACCATGCAGCTAACCCTTCTGATTCCTACCCCCCACATAAATTATTATCTGTTTCTATTTATTTAACCTCTCTATGGATTCTTATGCCAGTGCCATACTTTAAACATAATTATTAGAGCTTTAAAATAAGTAATTAACATTCTCATAAATTTTCTCATTACGTTTCTCCAGCTGGCCTTTATTTAAGTTAAGCCATTATCTCCATTTACTTGTGGGAGAAATGTCTTCAGATTAAGGATTTCCATCACCATGTCCTGCACCATTCTCCCTGAACTAGGTCTCTATTTTTCAAGCTCTTTTCCAAGAAGAAAAATGAACTTTCTGTATAAAGCCATGTCCCTTGCCAATCTTCTCTCCTTACCCAATTTTGGCCAGCATAACATCATCTTTATTTGTAAATAAATTGTCAATTGGCTCAATTAAATCTAAAACAGAATTGGTCATTTGATCTAGTTACAAAATATAATGGCATTTGTTTCTTAGGTCTCCATTGAAAAAAACACAATTTCAGTACCATAATTCTACCAAAGTCTACACAGCAAAAATATGTTCTCCCAATTGAACTTGAACTCTGTAGGCGTTTGCTTGAGGGGAGATACCTAATCCTTCAAACAAAAAGAGCTTTATCTAGAACTCAGCACACTCTTGGCTTTCACTTTGGTAAATAAAGACTTCCATTTTGTTTCCTTCCCCAAGGAAAACATTTTTGACCAAAGAAAGGACTCACCCTGGCTGGAAAAAAGAAAAGTAGTAAGTCATTAAGTCTCTGTCACCGTCTGGGTCTCTCTGTTCTCTCTCTCTCTCTCTCTCTTTCTCACACTCACACACACACACACACACACACACACACACACACACACCCCAACACCACACACTAAAAGACACTAATAACTCACACCCCATTCATTATTGCTCATCCAAGAGAACTTGATTGCTCTCAATTAATCCCAGCTTTGTCTGGGCTATTTTACCCTTGAAAGGTTGTTGAGACTTCTAATTGCCATTTGAAAATCCACAATGGAAACTCATAATTCAGCTTTCTCCCTTCCCCAGCCCTCCTGCATTGCTAGGCCTGCTGCTTAGGTGTGAGCCTCACGCAGCACAGACACCTGACTAGTTGGCAGCTCTCTTTCTACCTCACCTGCAAGATACATGTGCCCTCTGCAAGCCCCATTTCACCTTCCTCCCAGTGGAGATTCAGCGGCTTTAACCACACACCTGACTCCAGGTGTGGGTTCTGAGCATCCTCACTCTGTCCGAGTAATCCTCTCTTCTCTAGCTTGCTTTGCGGGGCATGGAGGGTATGTGATCTGAGCAGCTTCTATCAAAGTAAAGCACAGGACTTGAGCTAGGTTATTTGGGTGGGAGACGCCCTGTTTCTTTTTCCTAGAAATAAATAAGGAAGCAGGTAGCCTCAGGCGCTTGCAATCCGCTTGTTACCACGAGGGGACTCAGCAGGTGGCAAAGCCAACCCCTGCGGAGGACAGCCCCCAGAGCCATGTGTGAAGGGAAACTGAAGTTCAACTTCCCTTAGTATATTTCAATTCTATAAGATAGTGAAATGCCTTTATTGTGTAAGCCACTTGGAAATGGGTTAACTTTTCTTGAAACTGAAAATATCCTAAGTGACATATCAAACCACCTCTGACCCCTAAGAGAAGACTCACCTCCCACAGCAGGACCAGGCAGGCTTTCCTCAAGAACCCAAATCCAAGTCTCATCTTCCCCTCGCTTCCCTTGCCCTGTCAGTGTTCAGTTTCCACTTCTGGTGGCCTTTCTTGACTTGTTTTTCAAAGATCTCAGAATTTGTTTGAATTTTAACTTAAATTTTAATTTACTTTGTCAACACATATTCACAAATCAGACAATTAAACGGTTCTTGAAAAGAGAAGGCCCCATCCTACCCTCCTGCCTTGACTTCTCTCCCTGGGTTATGCTTGTCCATTCTTTTCCCTGGTTTTCCTGGAATTTTTAGAATTGGTAAATTACATGCTTCTCCCAATATTGATAATTTTCCATCTTTAGTTATTATGCATTTGCTGTGATGGAAGAAGGAGACTTAGATTTCTTAGGCCTCTCCCAGAGCACACCCATCCTCTCCCCTAGTTTCCTGAAAAATGTTTTATCACAGTATTTCCCCATAGTAGCCCCTCTCCTCCAAGGGGAACATGTTCCGAGACCCTCTGTGGACTTATCATGCACTGGGGCTGTAACTATTGTAGTTTGAAGTACAATCGCAAAACTAGCACAGATTTCTTTTTTCCTTCCTCACCATTTCATGGTTAGAAGATTCATTCTTACTGTAGATCTTAGTAACTTCATTATACAACTTTTTTCTTCCCTTTTAAGTCTAGGACTTTTTCCTTTTCACTTAAAGGAAGCACTTTATGGCTTTTCTTTGGCATGTCTGAGTTGCCAGCATTGGTACCCTTGTGTTTTGGAGTCATTAATAAGATAAAGGTGACTTGAACACAAACTCCGTAATACCAGGACAGTTGGTCTGATCCCTGAGATGGCTATGGAATAACTCACAGGTGGGCATTATGCTGCGTGCAGACACCGGACAAAGGGACGAGTCACATCCTGGCCAGGACAGAGTGGGATGGCACGAGATTTTATCACACTACACAGAATGTCATGCAATTTAAAAATTAAGAATTGTTTATTTTCTGGAATTTTCCACTTAATATTTTTGGGCCATGATTGACCGTGGGTGACTGAAACTGTGGAAAGTGAAACTGCAGATGGGGGATAGACACTACTATGTTTACATTATTCTCTAGATCAATATTATTCACAACTGAGTCATGTAGTGTACTATGGTTTTATATCTCCTCTCTTATAAGACAGTTTATTTTCCCTTAGCATTTAATATCAGCAGTCTTTTCAATTGTACATTTTTCTATGTATTTGTCACTATTTCATCCCCAGCTCTCCAAGAGAAATATAACTCCTCTTCATTAGCTTATTTTTTTTCCCTATTTTCTAGGCATCCCTCCTAGAGTCCTTTGAAAGGCAGCCCCAACCTGAATGAATTGCTTTCTAAGCCTGCTACATACCAACATCCTGGGAGTCCTCTTCATCTTTCTCCTGTGTTGGATTCCTGGATTCCTAGCTGCCATGTGTTCCTCTGTTTTGGTTTATTCTCTTATTTTGAGGGAACATATCCTTCAGTAGCTTTCTAGTAGAAGTATAAAGGTGATAAAAATGTTGAGACCTCTTATACTGAATCAAATGTCTGTATCTACCCTCTAATTTTTTTTGTTGGTGTCTTTCATATTAAGGCATTTTCTTCAAAAGTGTAGTGGTGACTGACAGCTGTTCATAGTTCAGAGTGAGACTCTACCAGGTTGATTGGATGCTCTCTGGAAGTGGAAGGGCTTAGTGGCATCGAGGGCTTCACTGTCAAGTGGGCAATAGGGCAGAAACCCAGATTTTGTGTTGGAAGATTCCCAACTGTGTATCTGTCAGCCTTTTTTCTCACACTGGGCAGTGTCCCCATAGGAAAATCATCTAGGGTCCTGTTGTGACAGGATATGAGTCTGTCATTGTTCTAGCATCTAAGGGAAGGGCACTGGGGTTTTTATTTACTATGAAGAAGGCTTAGTCTCTTCCTAGTTTCAGAGTACCATTTCCTCTCTGCTCTCCACTGGGCCTGGGTAAACAAAGAGAAAACCTTGCTTTTCTTGCAAGAGTGGGGTAGACGGTCCCATATTCAGAATTTTAGCCAATATTCCTGGAGGTTTACTAGGGTAATGATAGGCAGAGCACAGACAATACTTCTGCATGGAGGTTTTTACTTACTAGATGTGTGAACGTGAATAAGTGTCTTAATTTCACTGCACTTCAATTTCTTCCTCTGCAAAATGGGAACCCAGAGCTTTGGTGTGATTGTTAAATGGGATTAACAAGTGCACAGGGCCTCATAGAGTCTGCCCAGAATGAGGACGACACTCACTTGTTGGCAGTACAGTGTCACGGTGGTAGCCGTGGGTAGTGTTCTTAGCCTTGTCTCAGTGGATAGAATGGGGCTTTGGATAAACTATCTATCTAGTGTGTTTCTATACTCTCTCAAAAGGGGAGGCAGCATCACCTTCTTCACGTTCTGTTGAACTGCTAATAGAATTTCAGGGGTACGCAGGCCTTTGCAACTTGCCCTCCACCTTTTCCTTGAGTGCTCAACCCAAACCCTTAGAGCTTCTTGGATTTTGGCTACCATCCCAGTGGATTAATGGGAAGGAGTGAGAACCGAAGTGAAATCAGTCAAAACCCAAATGTCAAAGTAAAATTGAGATACGTGTCCATGCCCCTACAGCCCCAATTCTCCCCTCTTCCCCGTAAAATTCCTCCATTACAGGGAAACGCGGCAAAGCTTCCTCTTGCTTTGCGCATCCTTCCCACTCCTCTGGCAAAGAGAGGCAAAGGTCTTTTCTCCCTCTTCACAGTGAAATTCCCCCTCTCCCCTGTTTATAACCAGCTCTCTCTTGCCTCAAACTATACCCTGTCTTTTCTCTCCCTGCTCCTACTTGGGACCATGGCTCTGTTTTGTCAGAGGCAAGCCTTTTTTTCCACAGTCTTACCCTGGATTTTCACGATGTGCTTCTTATCTGCTCTGGGGCCTCCAGCAGCTTTGCTGGGGAAACTTGGGGCTGCCTCAAGGTTATACCTGATGGGTCACAGATCTGACAAAGAATCACTGTGCTCTGCATCGTCTCACCAGTCTGACATTTTAGCCTGTGAGACTTGAGTAGGGATATTCCCCTCTATCTTCCTCATCAAGACTCAATCACTGAAAATACACCTAATAAGATTTTTGAAGTAGGTCTTATTAACAAAAGCCATAGTCAATTATACATTGAGAAGTGATACATAATGGGAATGGTGTAAATAGAAAACTATTTGGAGACTGTGAGTGATGGAACATGGACACAAGGATACAAAAACAGGCATCACCTTACACTCGTGTTTCCTTTTTCAACCATACACAGACAGAAAAGTTGCACTTTGTCTTTGCCTTCTGTGAATGTTTTCTAAGTGCAGCCCTTAGTCTGTCCTTAAAATTCTCCCCAGCAAAGTAATAGAGCAAAGGATTAAGGCAGCTGTTGGCTGCTGCCAAGGCCAATGTAACGGTCACAGCTTTATGCAGCCCTTCTTTGCATGTATACTCTCTCCACGTGAGCAGGTGGAGGGTCCTTAGCGTGTGGTAGGGCAGGAAGCACAGAAGGAAGATGATCAAGGCGATAATGATGGTGGTCAGAGCCTTCCTGTGGGAAACTCGTAGCCCTGCTTCTGGGACCTCCACTTTTAACAGGGCTCGAATGATCATCAGATAACAGATGCTGAGTGTGAAGAATGGAAGCAGGAAGCCCATCACCAAGGCAACGTAGTTCATAATCTGCAATTTAGGGGCTTTAGTGGCATTCAGCTCTAGGCATAATGTAGCATTGCCCTTCTGCTCAGAGCCGTTCTTCAGAAGCACTGTTGAGGAAGCCATCATGAAGACCCATATGATCCCACACAGGACCCAGGCGCTCCTGATGCTGGAGGTGTGGAGAAGCCGGAAAGGGTGAACAGTTGCCAGGAAACGCACAACGCTCAACACAGTCAGGAAATAAATGCTGCTGTACATGTTGACATACAAGGAGTAAGACATAATCCTGCAGGCCAGGTCCCCAAATATCCAGGTAGAGCCTCTGAGGTAATAGTCAACCCTGAAGGGAAGTGTGCTTGTGAACAAGAGATCTGAAATGGCCAGGTTCAGCATGAAAACATTCACAGATGTAGTCTTCTTATAAGGCTGCAGGAAAACATATATGGAGAGGCCATTTCCCAAGGTTCCCCCAACAAATATTATCAGGTATACAACTGGGTAAAACACTCTCTTGAAGTTTTCACTTGGGCAGTTTTCGCTCTTGTTGTTACTGTCACTGAAGGTGCTATTTGGTTCCATTTCTGATGTGGATATGAGTGCAGGCAAAAACATATTTTCTTTCAGTGCTGGGTTAAAAAGAAACAGACACAAAAAATTACTTTCCTTTTTTTGTTCTTTTAAAAAAATTTTTTTTTGCTTTTTCGTTCTGATTACATCTTCCTAGGTTTATGAAACAAGGAGAAATACTATTTTTTCTTTGAAGTTGAGTTAAAAAAAATACTGGTTAAATTTTTACTATATATGGCTAATAATAAATTTCCTATTTTGTAGAATGTAGGATAACCACTAATTTGTCTGGTTGAAGCCGAAGCCTCAAACTTGGGGAATTTGTGTTCTAGTGACCATATTCACATGAGTGCCTCCCTATAATACTCCAGCCTAAATATATTAGAGAACAAATTTCTCATCTGAAAATATTGAGGACAGAAGGAAATGGCACATTTCTCAAGGGCTGAAAGAAAAGATCTGTCAACCTAACATTCTATATATAGCAAAAATATCCTTCAGGTATGAAGGAGAAATTAAGATGTTCTCAGATGATAGAAAACTAAGACTTTCTTGCCAGCAGATAGGTCTTAAAAGAATGACTAGAGGAAGATTTTTAAACAGAAAGGAATCAATAATAGAATGCACCTCAGAACATTAGAAAAGAACAAAGAACATGGTAAGCAAAAACATGAATAAATAAAATAGTCTTTCCTTCTCTTTTTGAGTCGTAAGTTTCACTGGAAGGTTGAAACAGAAACTGTAATACTCTCTGGTATGGTTCTAAATGTATATAGGGAAGTATTTATTATATTATAAATGAGGGAAAATAAAGAGATATAAAGGGAGGTAAAGTTTCTACACTTCACTTGAACTGGGAAAATGATGATGCTAACAGACTGTGATAAGTAATATATACATAATGTGATACTTAGAGAATCCACTGAAAAACTATACAAAGAGATATGCTCAAAAACACTGAAAATAAGTCAAAATGGAACTTTAAACTGTCAGGTAACCAGCAGCAAGGCAGGAAAAAGAAAACAACATAAACAGAAAACAAAAAGTAAAATGGCAGATTTATTCCTGATTTACCCGTAATTACATTAAATATAAGTCCTCCGAATATATCAATTAAAAGATGATTGGCAAATTGGAATATGAAAAACTACGACTCGATTAGATGCTATCTAAAAAGGCTCACTTCAAATAGCAGTATTGGCTGGTTGAAAGTAAAAGGATGGGAAAATATGTGTCATTCAAATCAAAGGAATTCAGGAATGGGTCTTTAGTATCAGTTAAAGTAGCTCTCAGAGAAAAGGAAATTACCGGAGACAGAGAAGACTTATCCACCACAAAGACATAACAATTCAAAGGGATGTGCATCAAATACCCAAGTTGCAAAATATGTGAAACAACATTGATAGAAACAAAGGGAGAGACAGACAAATCCACAATTATAGTTGGTGACTTCAAGACCCTCTCTCAACAACTAAAAGAGCAAATAGATTACTAACTCAGCAAGAATATAGAAAAACTAAAAACACCATCAACCTAATTGAAATTTATAGAACACTTCACCCAACAAGAGCAAAACACACATTATTTTCAAGGGCCCACAGACCATACACCAAGACATAACAACATTCTGGGACATACAACAAACCTCGACAGATTTGTAATAATTGAAATCATTCAATGTGTGTTCTCTAACCACAATGGAATCCTAGAAATCAGAGGCAGAAAGACAATCAGAAAGTCTCGAGACTCATGGGAACGAAACAGCGCATTTGTAAATCATCTGTGGGTCAAAGATAAGTCTTGAGAAAAACAAAGCAATAGACGGACTAAATGAAAATGAAAATACGACCTAACAAAATTTTTGAGGTACAGCAAGAGCGGTGCTGGGAAGAAACTGTATGATAACACCGAATGCATACAATCAACACAATTGACGTGGTTTGAACAAGATTCCTTAAGACAGCTGCAAAATTCCATCTAGAAGAACTGCTCAATAGCTCTTGTGTTCAGTAAAACACTTAGATTTCGCAAGGTACCCTTCCCTACCCACATTCTTCCTCCCCATCCTGACCACACTGCACATCTAGAGTGATGATCCCAGGGAAGATGAGAGAAAGCATTCAGGGACCTTGTTGCAATTAATATTAAAGTCACTTTGTTCAATTACAGATTTGTTTCCGGTGGACTCAGAATGGGGACGATTGACAGAAATGAAGTTTCACTAAGATTCACCTGGATTCCTTGCTGACTTCAGCAAAATACTGTCAACTCAGTAACCATGTGTACATCTGAGACCCTGCCCATGGCTGGACAGAGGTGCTGACTGAATTGAGCTCTGATAGCCTGTCAACAACCTTCAGGAGTGTGTTTATTTTGTTTTCCTGGGAACAAGTCCTCTGAGACTTTTTAGTTATCTGGTCAGATTTGCAAATCTGGTCAGTTGGAAGAATTGTTTTCTAGCCTTCTGTCATCTGTTGTACTGTGTTTCTATTGTCCCGAGTACTGTCTATTTGGAAAGCACAGGGAAAGGGCCCATCAACTGTCCTCTGGCTGCCCTCAGGAGCTGAGGGTTCAGAAGGACTGGCATTTTCGGGACAAACTTTATCCTTTGGACAAACTGTGTGTCAGGACACCATTTCAAAACTTTCAAGGACTTTTTCTTATCTTTGTGAGATAAGAGAGAACTGCTTTATTTTGGTTTTAGCCCTGATTGTAGATAATTGCTCTTTGTCAATTCCAGAGATTCAAGATCAGACCAGAGCCATCATCACCCACCACTCCAGCCCTCATGGGCTCCCCTCCACCTAAAACTGCACCCCATCCAGGCCAGTGCCTGTGTGCTTCAGCTGTCCTCACTGAAACACAAATGTGTGTGCTTATCTTTACAGCTGGCACAGTTTCACCAGGGGTGATCTGGAATTGTGATGGTCACTTTGGGGAACTTTTGACATAAACAAGATTGTTTACTTGAGAAGCACTTTAGAACAAACAGTGTTTAAGAAACTTCCAGAGAGGCAAGCGATTGCCTTGTGTTTCTAAGAGAGATTCTTTTGTTTAAAGTTGGAGATAGCCCCTTCTGTATTTCCGTAATTTGGCTTTTAATAAATGCTGTCTTTTAAATTAGATTAATTGATAAAATCTCCAAGGGTTTAAGCCAATTTTTAATGTCACCTTTTTAATGTTATATTTCAAAAACTGTTTTTCAATACATATAACCTTCTTTCTTCTCTTTTCAGAGGGAACACAACAAGCCTTTTCAGTGCTAATTTTATATTAATCTGAAGTAGACTCCTTCTCTCTCTCTTTCTCTCTTTCACTCTCTCATTTTTTTCTCTATTCCTTCTCTGCTCTTCTCTCTTCCCTTTGAAATTAATGATTACCTTATCAAATAAGCCATCTACTTTCCATGTGCACATTCTAGGAATACTGATAAACAGTGAAAATGTCTGAAAGAAAGAAAGAAAAAGTTATTATACTGTATTTCCTTTTGTGGGCACGAAAAGTATATTTACATAATAGCCTTTATTATGATTATTAAAAAAGAAGAAAAGGCATTATCTACAAGTTAAAAGAAGACTAAATTTTTGGCATGAATTTAGAGTCTTGAAAGAAGAGAGAAAACCAAAGTTATTTAAATGTTTTCCTGTCTACTAGTATTTATTTTGTACAATTTAAAGAAGTTTCGTGTCTAAGTAAATAATATTGTCATTTTTAAGAAATAAAGTTAAAATTTATATTTAACAACCACTGTTTGTTCTTACTTAGAATTTAGTAGCAATTTCTTTTTGTCAATAAAACATTCTGTTAACTTTTAGCGCTTTCAACACTTTTAAATAATTTTTGAAAAATTTCTTGTTTGAAAAAAGTTCTTAAAAACTATTGTAGTGCGTTCTTACAGTGTCGCCTAAATTATTTCTCAACTGTAGACAATTATGACTTATATTTTATCTCCTTGAACAATTATTTTTGACTTTCCTTTTCCAAACTTACGCCTCAAATTTATAATAATCAAGCTATTAATATTTATTTTGTGTCTAAACTGTCTTTAAGTTGACAATAGTAGTTATTGGATAAAACAAAATTTGTTTTTTCATCCTATGGATAGAGGCACAATGGGAATAATTAGATTTCAAAATATCCTTTGAAGTTTCATTACTTCAAAATGACTATGAGAGCTCTTTGGTTTATCAAAAGAGTGATAAAAAACTTACTAAATGCAGAATACATATGTTTTCATACAATAACCAAGAAAATCCCATGAAGGTTATGTCGAACAGTTGGATGAAAATATTTCAGATTGTATA